>JAHWFO010028035.1:2242335-2296855 GCA_023313115.1 Rhysida immarginata | reverse complement strand
TTATTCAACCAAATACTGAAGGAGGAAAAAATAAAAGAACTCTTAAAAACAAAAGAATGCAAGAACTATGTAATTAAACATATTCATAAAATAAGATAATACTATATTTTATATTAATAAAACTACAATATATAAGATAAATACTAATAATAATGACAACAATATAACCAAAAAACAATGAATAGAAGAAACATTGTTCAAAATTTAAAAAAGAATACCATTGTAAGACATTTAAACATCTCAACTGAAAAATACTGATGATGTCCGAAAGGATGAAAATCGATTATATGACTAAGGAATAATAAACCAATTGTATTGTAAAATGGACGTTATGAAATTATAACTTGTAACATATTAGCCAAACAACCCGATTAGCACCCCCCCCCCCCCTTGACCAAGTTTTAGATCTGCCACTGCCTCTGGAACCTAATTTGTCAGTCAAAGACCATACCAGTCCTATTTGGGCTTACTGTTTTTTCTTCTAATTATTAATAAATAAATGATTTCAACCAACCCATTTTTGAAACAATGAGAGGCCTGAATTGATATAACAGCCGATATTTGCTCAGATTAGAATAGTTAACCAGGTATTGTTACAGAATGATGAAGTCGGTAAGATGTTTATTTACGTACAGAGACGTCATTCATTAATTAAAATGAAGAATTGGTTTGATGGTTTTATACAATGTTGAGCTTATTTGTACTTGGACGAGGAATAACATCGAAAAAGCTTAAAAAACATTAAAGAAAATTTTTCTTACGTAGAAGAGAAACGTCATAACTTCAAAATCGTGTTTTGACTAATACAAAATTCTAAAAAAAAAAATAAATAAATAAAAAATAAATAAATAAATAAAAAATAAACAAATAAAGTCTCATGTTAGCTTGAATCGTATGAGTCCAAACTCAATTATACCTGAGAAGTAAACAGAACGGATCACCACCTGTCCAGTATGATTTTTAATGGTCCTCTGTAAATTTCAGCTGCTGCTTTCATGAGTCATCCTACAGGGGAACTGACATCGTTTATATATTCATGCTGGATACAGGCTCAAATGTATGGAAATGACCCTTAAACTCGTTGTGGACAAGTGATGATCCGGGTTTTTGCGTTTCTTCCTCTCATGTGAGTAGCCACAGTTTTCTTAACTCTCAATCCTATCAGTAGATCTATTTGGTCGCCGGTAAGAAGAAAAATTTCAAGTGCTCACTCGGCTTCCTCTATATTATCTAACTTTCAAATCAGTAACCCTATTCATCGCCTAAGATACTTCTAAATAAGTACGCTCACTTTTTTTTTTTAACAATGCTTCCATTTACCAAGCACGATGAATTGCAAACGCTTCATGTGATGGTTGGTCACACTTTTTGTTTGCACCCAGCCCATGTTGCTCCTTGATCACTCCCTACATGAGATCACCTAGGACTTATGGAATACGGGAATGCACACAAGGAGAACTTTTCCCACTTCTCTTACTTTGGCCAACAACTTCCATCGTTCACGCGCAAGCTTCGTGTTCTTGGGAACAGATTTTGCCTCAGACATCGTTCTCAAACTTCTGCTCTGGCTGTTGATGATTATAACGGAAACCACATCCCTAAAACGGAAACGAGTGGCGTCATCTCTTGGCAATAAAAGCAAACACTTCCCACTACTCACATGTCACAACCTACTATATAGGTAACAGCCTGTTCAACCCAGAGACAAATGAAAGTTTCTTCATTTGTCTCTGGTTCAATCACAGATATATAGTAAATAGATCGCTAGAACCCGCCTCTTCGATGAAGCCAAGCGCGCCATATTGTTTCACCCTAAAGATTATGCATGCAGTACGCGTTGTTATGATCTTATGAAAAAAAAATTCCAACTATTTTAAATTATAACCGCTAGAAATTATGTTTAGATAGGGCTACTCTGCAATTGGACTTAGAGACCAATTTGTAATTTTTGTTTAATATCATGTTATTTCATTTTCAATTAAATTAATATGTAATTCAACCCATCAGTTATTTGTTTTGTTTTTTTTTTGTTTTTTTTTCACCTACAGGATTATTAATAATCTTGTTTTCTTTCTCACAGAAAAGCAGTCTATATTTTTTAGACCATGAATATTTAACCTGAATCGTTTCAAATAATATTTAAAAAATATATTTAAAAAGAGACTTTTTTTTCATAATGCAAGCAACAGGCTAACAAAAACACCAGTAACTTTTGACCCATACAAAAAGACCCATGACTTTGGCAATGTGTGTAAATAAAATAAATATTCACAAATAATGACGTTTAAGTAGAAGTGGTGTAAAAATAACTATAAATTTTTAAAGATGGTCAATCTATTATAAACTGATCTATGAACAATTTTTCCATTATATATTGCCTTTACTTCGTATTGAATCTTCATGTTCAAGTATGTTTGTGATATGGCTTGAAAAGTGTAGTGAGGTGGCTTCACTAGCAACAATGCTAAAGCTGAAGCTCTGGCGATCTATTTACTATATATCTGTGGGTTCAATCGACACGATTTCCATTGAAATCTTAAGACCGCCTTAGTTCAACGACTTCTCACGTGAGGGCGCTTTTAGTGAGGGAAAACCTAGGGCGCGTTCGACATGTGCACACTAAACGCACCTAATGACATCACTCAGTGCGAGCGGTGAAAAAAGTGTAGTGCATTTTGTGTGTGTCATGAAAAACAGGAAAGAGCACGAAAGTGGGATGTTCACCTCACCCGTGCTACCATGAATAGTATGCGTACTGCTGAAAATAAAACTTATCATAACATCTACATTCATATAATACGCCGAAATCGAGCATTACACAGGTAGATTTCAATGTCAGTTTAAACGATATGCAGAATTCAATTATTTTTATACCTGTTGGCTCTTTAACGGTAACTAAAATTCCGAACTATCTACGCTACATTATAAGCTCTAGGGCAGCGCCATCTTGCAACGCACTAAACGACTCTACTCCTAACCTAGGGTCATTTAGTGCGCGCACGAAACGCCCGGTAGTGCGCGCACTGGCGATGACGAACACGACCGGGTTCCATGACGAACACGTTAGTGCGTTTAGTGGACGCACAGAGACGTTTAGTGCGCGATGTCGAACGCGCCCCTAGTGAGGGAAAACCTAAAGTCGTAAGAGCATAGAGTGCTTTAGGGAAAACCTTGGTAACAACTGCGTTTACTTATGCACAGAGCTACAGCTGATCAAGTCTTTTTAAGTGCCAAAATGAAACAATATTCCTAGGTATTAATTAATATACACCATTAACAAGCCAAAGAATGTTATTTTTCAAAAAAAAAAAATGCGACATGTTATAAAATTTTTTTTTTTTAACAATTATATAAGATTAAATATATATATATAAGATTAAATATAAGATTAAGTATTAAATAATGTTAATATATAAGATTGATCTTAATCTTAATCTTATTATATTATTAATTAATCTTTATTAAATAATCTTAATTAATATATCTTAATATATAAGATTATATACATAAGATTACATATATATGTAAATATGCAGCCTGTTTGTAGGCTAACCAGTAGAAAACAATAGAATGGTAGCAGTGGTAAGGCTTTTTCAATGCTAAAAAGGCTTTCTTCACCCAAGTTAAAAGCGCCCTCTTCCTTTACTGCGGTGAAAATTGGAAACTGTCGATTGAACAGGCTGTTACCTATATAGTAGGCTGTGCACTATCGTGGCCTACGTGATAGATAAAGGCCTGCTCATTCGCTATGAAATTGTGTAATCAGGGGCAGCTGCTGGAAGTGCTTCCTACTGGAGACTTCTACCGGCAAAAAGCGAACTGCGTCCTGGTTCCAAGTTCAAACCTGAACGCTACCGTCAACAAATGATCGATATGAATCCAGCTTTGCGTGAAAAACGACCAGAATATCAAAAAAGGTAACAAATAATTTTGCTTCATGATAATCACACACACAGCAAAACTGGTTAAGGAAACGATTGAGGCGTTTAGTTGGGAAATACTTTCGCATGCTGAATAGCGCTTCCATGGGACACGCACTTGCTGAGTAGCGCTTCACTTCTTACGAAAATTGCTCGATGACTGGTTTGCTTAAAAAGAGCAACAGGTTTTTTTTTTAGCGTGGCATCCACAAATTGTCAAATAGGTGGGGAAAATATATAGCCAGCGATGGGCAATACTTCGAATAAAATATTTTTTTATCATTTTCATACAATAACCGTGTATTTTCTATACAAACATTCCGGTTTCATATTTACATACCTGCTATTTACAAAAGGGATTAAGGATGGGTTCATTTTTATCAGATTTTAAAGAAAGTATCCGGAAAAACTCGCGCTCGACGTGAAAGAAATACGTGAGAGTTTCTTGCATCAATAGGTCACTGGAGATCAAAAGTGAACGTTACTAAGGTAGGTCATGCTCTGTTACTGGTGGGTAGGATCGTTGCGGTGTAATCGGGAACTACCACCCTTGTTCCCTTGGATCTTCCTCCATCAGACTTTCATCGGTTCTGGTCTATGTTAAATTTTCTAGCCGGAAAATGCTGACATGAAGATGAAGTGAAACGCTCCTGGATTCTTCACGTCCCAATCGCCAGATTTCTATCATCATGGAGGACTATGGAAACTCATCGATCGTTGGAACAGAGTTCTTAACTACGAATGGTCAATTAGCTAAATTATTTACGTAGCTTCAACAATGCTTAGGTCTTTGTCCCATTTTTCCAGATATTTTCTTTACAACTGATACATCAACATTAATGTTTATACTTTAACAGATATTTTTTTATTCAAGTAACAAATCTCTTTAAACTTCCCAGGTGACAATAACAATTTTTTTGATAATAACGTGTCTGTACAAGAATTTTCTATCACCTGAACATATTTGGTATATACAGAGTAGTTCAAACTATTGGGTCAAAATTCTACAGATAGTAGAGTACTATAAACTAAGATAGTGAATTTATGCTCGGAAATGCATAATTCCGGCACTACAAGACTTTGAAACGTATGATTCTTTCACGAACTCGTGGCGCCTGAAATATGCATTTCCGACCATTGGTGCCCTTCTTATTCAAATAATCAGTTTGAGATCTGATTGTAGAATTTTGACCCTTTGAGACAAAGAAGAGAGCTTCGCTGACATTGCGAAATTCAAAGCAACCGTGACTTCAAAAGGACCACCAACTGATGTCTACGCTTCAATTGTCTTTCTATTGAATGAAAAGTCTTGCTTCATTAACTGCTGTAGAAGATCAACAACATTATCTACGCGGGACAACGGTAAACAACAGTGTATTTGTCTCTGGCCTCACACAGGCGATGCATTCTCTGAATGCGACGGCAACTGAGCAAGTCGCGACGCTCAATAGCATAGTTGTCGCTCGGGGGAAAGAGAGCCGGGAGAGCGTCGGCCAAGCGTGAGCCCGTCAGTAGGACGAGGCTGAATCGCTTGAGGCAACCGTCCCGTAGCAACCGACCGGCCAGCGCAAAGCCCTGGCACTGCCTCAGCTCCTTCCCACTCAAATTGCCTTCAAATTGCACCACCAGCTCCTCCACTCGCTCCACCATCGTTTCGTCTCTTTGTCGGCCGCCATCAAGTTTCCTCGTCAACGACGAAACGAACGTCGTGAACAATGCCGCCTCGGAAAGATTCAGCAGCTCCAGGGTCGTCAGATTTAGAGGGCTGAAAAGCAAGAGGAGCGTCTCCTGTAAGGCAGGAGTCAGGGTATCGCTATTGACCGAAACTAGAGACAGCACCTCCAAACGCTTAAATTTCACGGGAATCTTGCCCGGTTTCACGTAGTAAAAATCTCCAAAAGCCAAGTCGATTTGGATCTCTCTAACCTCAGCCCACTGGCGGTATGCTCTTTCCACTAGAAAGTTTAAAAAATTTAACGTGCAACTCAACAAGGTAATGCCGCTGTGATTTTCGACCAGAAACGAATTGGCCTGCTCGCTTTTGCACAATACAGTGAGCTCCTCGCACGGGGTCGGATCTCTGGCTTTCTTCTCATTACTTTTCCGGGAGGAAAACTGAACAAAATCTACAAATTGCAAGCACCTCCAGGGACGACTTCTGTTTGCGAGGAAAATGTCAAGATCGACTTCGGGGATGTTTTTACTATCCCTGTTGATGAAAGTGAATTCCTTTAAGGAACTGAAACACGTCTGGTGCACGATCTCTTCTCGGCTCTTCTTGATCGACTCCTTCTGCTTGCCCTCCGAATTGCACAGGCTGAGAAAGAGCGCCTCCGTGACACGTCTCTGTTCGACGAGATCGATGAGAGAAACGAGCGAGAAGTCCCTGTACGAATCCGACAAGTGGACCTTCAAGTTTTTGAGGTTAACGTTTTGCCAGGTGCCGTAAGCAAGCTCTTTGTAAAGCAAATCGAGGATCATCGATGCCGCTCGGAAATTAAACATCTGATACATGTCGACGCTTATGTGCTCAAAGTGAATCGACAAAATGAACGCCAACAAAATGTTCCAGGACTCTTTGCCGAATTTCGAAGAGAATACACACACCAAGTCTTTGCATTCGAATCTGGCTTTTCCAGGGATCTCAAACTTGCGAGGAATTTCTCCAACATGGAGTTCTAGAATCGGTACAGAGAGGATCTTGGGTGGGTGGAAAGCGTAACCTAGATCCCAGCGTAGAGTACGTAGAACCTTAGAGTCACACATAGCTTCAAGTGCTTTGGTGTGAACTTGGGAGAGGTAAAAGAGTCTGTCTAAGTCGTGAAAATTTCCTATGGAGTGAAAATGACCAAGAAACTTTTCTGGGATATCGAGCAGACGATGAGCACTTTCTATTTCGTAGCACACTCCGATGAAGGAGACGCGCTGTAAGTTGAGAACGTACGAGAACGGGTCTAAGGCTTTGAGCAGGGCGTTGGCATCCTTTCCCAGCAAACCTCCGAGAAACGCAAAGAAAAACGACTCGTTACCACAGGGCAATCCTTTCTCCATGTACTGCCGAGTTTTATCAATAAAGCTGGTCTCTCCCTCCACCCGAAAGACATTCCACATGTGGAAAGCGCCGAGGAACTCGACAAAGCTTTTGTGGAGTGGCTGAAAAAATTCGAGAGTCGTCGTCCTCTCGTTGGAAGCATCCACGTAGCGATCGAGGAATCCGAGTTCTAGCAAGGAACAACCCGCGGCGCATGCGTCCAGCACCGTTCTCTCGTCAAAAGTCAGGTCTTCTTCGACGAGATGCTCCAGACTCAACTCTCCAAAGGTCAACAGATCTTTAGCACACAAAGCGACCGCTGGAGTCGATGGGCTGAAGATGTCGACGTGGTCCGAGGCGTCTATCAGATTCTCACGCACCAAGTTCCGCTTCACCAGGGCGTTCAGAAGCGTTCGGTAAATGGGAGTTTTAGCCCTCAAAGACTCAGCCCCTCGTTTAAGACGCTTGATAAAGTTCGTCACGCAGAGAAGAACCAATGGGGAACGCAAGAGTGCGCTCATTTGCTCGAGACTACTGACGACAACGTCATTTTCAAGGAGAGACACGCTCGGCCCCAAATATTTTCGTAAACACATCAGTCGGTCTTCCGCCGAGAATCCTCGGACGAACATTCTTTTATCCCAACATACCGTTTTCGTCATCGAGAGCTCTTCCGCCTTAAACTTTCCGGTCCTGCTTATCACAATCACGACCAAATCTGGAAACACGTCCTTCGCCAAAAGGTCGCCAAGTTTGATACGATCGTTCGGTCTCACCAGCTCGTACCCATCCAAGATTAGAAGCACTCTGCTCTGATGCTCACGGATCGCGGTCACAATCTTGTCAGGAAAAACACCACCGACTCGACACTCGTTGTAAAGGACATCCTCCACACTATTGGCCCCGTTTAACTCCGCCAACGGAAAGAAGACAGCGGCCTCGAACCTCGAGAGATAAGGTTGAGCGTTGGCCCAGTCGTGCATTAATTTCAACGCCAGGCTCGTCTTGCCCCGTCCCGCGCCGCCCACCACCAGCACACGCACGGGATCGCCATCGAATAGCCCAGACAGGTGAGTCGCTCTTTCGTCGGTTTCGTCGCTCACCTCGCTCAACTCCGTCTCCGTGTACACTTCCTCCAGCGTCACTCCGTTATCGGCCACTGGCGGCGAATTCTTATATCGTTCTCGCTGCTTTGCTCCGATCTGTGCCAGGACTTCTTCTGCAGGGAAACAAAGCAACAAGAATCTTAAGGAAAGGAACACAAAACCAGATGAGAATGAGAAAGCTATCATTATCAAAACCAACTTAAAAATTTAGAAGGAAATTAAAATGGGCAAAAATATGAATGGGTCAATGTTTGAGTGAATTAGATTTTGTATGAGCATGTTTGAGTGAGTTGTATAAGTGGTTTGGAGATAGTCAAGTGCGTGAGAATAAAGCATGAAACCATAAAAAACAATAATTATGCAGGAATTATACATAGTCCAGTCATATCCGTACACGCCATCACTCATCTGTCCAATGGAGCATAAACCGTGATTCATCGGAAAAAGTCACCTTTCGCCAATCTGTTGGTGGAAATATCAGTCTTTGTCGCCGGTGAACAGCCGTCAGCATCGGTGCACGAACAAGCCGTCTGCTGCGGAGCGCCATACGCAGCAACGTTGGCTGAACAGTCGTCGAGGATACAGGTTTGGTAGTTCATCTGGGAGGTCAGTTGGTCACGGTTGCACGTCTGTTCGTTTGCACGCATCTCCTTAGCCGTCGTTCACCTCTATCATCTATGGCCCGTGGTGGCCCACACTTGGCACGTTGCTGATCTTGGGTATTGCCATTCTGCCATTGCTTTCACCAGGGCGGCATGCGAACAGCTCACAAAATTAGCAGTTTCGGAAATATTGCCGCCCTTGGTTCGGAAGCCGATGATCATGCCCTTTTGGAGGTCGAATAAATCGCTACCTTTCGCAATGACTCCAACAATTGCAATGTTTTTTTGCTTCCCTCTGACACCCTTCCTATACTCCCCCCCCCCCCACCTCTGATACTGGTACGTATCATCTGGACGTAACTATTTTCTGCTGATGTTGAACGTAGGGGGTGGTCACAATGTGACTGGACTGTGTATAAATTAAACAATTCTACGTCCGTCAGTTTAAGTAGCGAAACCGACAATAGTATTTGAACATAAGATACACATATCTTGTTTCATGCATTGTTGCTAAATGGATCTCATTTGTATCTCTTAATCGTTGCATTAGAATTTACTGTGCAGTTGTAATTTGGATTCAATTTGGCATTTATATTTAACAATGAATGATATATTGAATTATGAGTGAATACCACAGTAGGTTCAATAAGAGCAGAGGGAAGGGGGGGGGGGTTCTATAAAGCTGAATATATGCGTCTTTAAAAATTCACCTACCTGTATCGATTCTATTTTCTGACTTGATGAGGGTCTCCTTTCTTTTTTCTTCTAAACCATTGACCCAACGCTTTGGCGAGAGATTTTCCATTTGAGATTGAGGTGACGGCCGCAAATGATCCTTTACTTCCTGCACGATTCCCATGCTATCGTGTTTTGACCCTGTTAACAAGAAGCAAAGATTTCCATATGGGACAACATGTCGGCGATGTGAGGTCTTTAGAAAAGTAATGCTCCGATCATAACTAGTATTCATCTACAGGGCGGGCAAAAACCTACCTACCAAGATTAGATGTCAATTTCTCAGCTATTACTAAGTGAAATTGTTTGACAATTGTGTGAGATGTTGGTGTTATATCTGCTCCGAGCTGTGCTTTATTAATGTCCAGCACTATGGGTTATCCTGGCCTACTTTTCAACGTGACCTCAAGCTCTACAATGTACCCTTGGGCGAGCTGCGAACTGTGAAATTTTGACCATTCCAACAACGTTCTCAGGAAAGTGGTGGCCAAATACATCGAACATGTTGTGCCAGTTTGTCTTCAGCCTCGCTTGAACAGAACATGACTCTGCGTACCTGTACAACAGAACTCTTATTTTGATAGATTGGTTTTGGGCCACCTGTATAAATTTTCTGAAGGCTCTTCTATTTTATAGCAACGAGATCGATTGTAATTCATCCAACCCAGGTCTTTCTATTGCGCATGAAAAAGGTGAATTCTTGATAAAGGATGATGAAATTCGAATTTCATAAACAGCTAGCAGATCATGTTTGGTATACGTGTATTTTAGTATATTTATGCAAATTTCTTATAATTTCTTATGCAAATTCCGAGTTATCGGTCGCTAAAACGTTGGTTTCCGGACCGCTACACTGTAAGCTGACATCTTAAGCCCGCTACTCCATAGATCTTGGGCATAACAATGTCAGCTTACAGTGTAGCGGTTCGGATAACCAACTTTTCAGCGATATATACACTGGTGGCCAAAAGTTTGGACCAACCAGCAATGTCAAGAAAAACTGAATTTATAAGAAAACTGTTTTACACCTACAACTCGAAGTAAATATGAAACAATATTCAGGGAAGAAACAAATTTATTTCTGCGTTGTTGATTTCTTATTACCTAAAATCAAAATAAGACTGGCCAAAAGTTTGGACCACATTTGTAGAACATAAAGAGAAAAAAGTATTACATCATTAACTAATGAATTATTTTGATATTTGAGATCATTTTGACTCTACAATATTTGATAAACGACCTGAAATAGAAATAAATACGCTTTTAATAACATTTGGCTTAACAGCTTTCTGAATGGCTGCTATTAGTTGTTCTCGAGCTTTGTACTAAGTGTTTTGTAAATTTTTTGTTCCGTGAGATGCCACACATTCCCAAAAATAATTGAGATCTCGATTTCGAGCAGTCCAAGCAAAAGTGGAAATGTTGTTGCTCTCAAAACAGGCTTCCACAACTCGTGCAGTATAGATTGCAGGACTGTCCTGCTTAAACTAGACTTTGCACAAAGGATGAACACATTGTGAAGATCATCTTTATATTGAGCTGTTGTGCAATGTCCATCTATAATGTGAATCTTCAACTTTCCTTTGCTTCCAATGACACCCAGAATCATCGCTCCACTATTACCCATTTGCTGCTTAATTCGCGGTGGAACAAGTGTTTCTTTATCACGATGCTCTTCATAAGAAGCTATATTATCAGGACCATCCAAACTGATTCCTTTTTCACCAGAAAACACAACCAATTGGAAGTCTGTTTTCACGCAGATGTTTCTTAGCAAACACCAGTCTATCCTGCGTTTGTTTCTGTGTTAGTGGCAACTTTTTGGGTAAAATTTCATAGGAAAAGTTCTGAGTACGTAGTTCGCTGCGAATTGTTCTTCTTGAGGCAGCAAGTTGCAGATTAAGTTTGACTTGTGTGGTGTTGACTACATGCCCAGATGTAATATCATAGCTAACGTGTTCCTTAATTCTTGATTTGTCTCTTCGCGTCAGTGCACAAGGTCGTCCTATTTCCGTCCTATTTTCCAATTAACATTTTTAACAATTCTGATAAAGATTTGTAGCTCACACGGGAGATTTCAGCAACTTTTTTGAAGTTTGTAAATTGCTTGTTAAAATTTCTAATTCGTTCTCGTTGGCCTTCAGTTAACATTGTACAATACATATGGTTTTAGTGCTCACCAC
Organism: Rhysida immarginata; assembly: GCA_023313115.1. Classification (NCBI taxonomy): domain Eukaryota; kingdom Metazoa; phylum Arthropoda; class Chilopoda; order Scolopendromorpha; family Scolopendridae; genus Rhysida; species Rhysida immarginata. Next base: position 2,285,278 of record JAHWFO010028035.1, on the reverse strand, counting down.
ACAACAGATGACTTGTAATATGCAAATTGTTTGCATGTTTGTGATGTTGGTCCAAACTTTTGACCAGTCTTATTTTGATTTAAGGTAATAAATAAGCAACGAAGTAGAAATAAATTTGTTTCTTCCCTGAATATTGTTTCATATTTACTTAGAGTTGTAGGTGTAAAATATTTTTAGTATAAATTCATTTTTTCTTGATTTTGCTGGTTGGTCCAAACTTTTGGCCACCAGCGTAACTCAGAATTTGTATAAGAAATTATACTGAAAGTATATGCTGCTAGTGCGGTAACATTTCGTTACGTTTTATCTTTATTTTCCATAAGTATTAACGAATCCTGAATTAGTATGAGCCTTGATATACTAAAATACACATGTACCAATTTTTTATCCCACTCCTCCTATAGTTGCTCTTTTTTATCCCTCCTATGACACTTGGATTTGAAAATTTTTGCAGAAGAATCGAACAGGGGACCCTAAGGAAGGAGCAGAATGGGTGCCTCGTGAAATGGGAAACGTTACCTCTTTTGGAGAGAACTGAAAAAAGCCGTAGCAGGAGCATAGTAAAAGCATTAGCTAACTGCCAACACGACATCTCTATTCCTTGCACCATTTAAGCCACTTAAAACGTTTTTAAAACCGAAACCCATTCTGTTCTGCAATGTAATTGTTAGTAGTATTACCCGTGCAATTGTAATGCTGAATATATATCTGAATATATACCTCTTTTCTAACACACCTATCATCAGACCTTTCTAAATCTTGATATATAATGTTCGACTTTTATTGTTTACGAGTATTTCTCCCGTGAAAAAAATCACGGGACCGTAAGAAAATTTATTACGATGCATTAAATTCGAGCGGCACTTACTTGCAACGGTTATGTACCATAGAATCACAAGATTAAATAGAGTATAAAAAAATCGACTTTGATGAAAAAACTTTCACTATCGCCTAGCTATATCTTGAAAACTACTGAACCGATTTTGATGAAACTTGGACTGTTTCCTAAGTTGAAAGATACTTAATTCAATAAAAAAAGAATTATTGCAATTCGATTTCTAGTTTTTGAGAAATATGTAGACAAACAAACAAACAAACATACATACATACATACATACATACATACATACATACACACGCTTATGAAATTTGGCACACCTGTTTAGAAGCCCACATAGACTAACATATGTGGCTATTGTGCAATTCCAACAATATTACATACATACGCGTCGAATTGATAACCTACTTTTTTTGAAGTCGGTTAATAAAATCAGAGACGATCAATTAACTGATCGTCTCTGCATAAAATGCTACCAAAATTAATTGCCATCTCTCGGTGCTCAAAGAAAATTCACGCTAAATTCTAATGGTATCATAGAGGAAGATAAGACAGTGAGTTGATTTGCGCATTCTATCTCCTTTGCAATTGCTCGCAACAACAGAATTATTTTCCTGAAAATGCAAAACGACACGGTCTTTGCATTGTAAACAGCGCCGCTTCGCTCTCATCGTCCCCAAATCGGAGTTGGCTATTTTGCCTCAATGTCGGCATCCGAAATGCTCAATCGGGCGAATGCGCTCTCTATCTTATTCTATTCTTTGATGGTTACGGACATTCGTAATTATTATTATACATTGTCCAACGAAAGTTGGAGTGGACGTGTCCAGTTAAACTTCCCATTTCAATTGTTAGACATTGTTGATTCTAATTAACTTAAAATAATAACAACTCCTTTTGATTAAAATAAAATCTTAAAAACAATGATAATGAAAGTCACCTAGACCTTCACCAAGACCTTCCTGTGTTTCTTCTTTTCACCTGTGTTTCGCCTGCTCCATAAGACCTTCGATTCATCTGTGTTTCGTCCACTTCATTATTGCATTTCTCCACATTGGTGACTTTCATTATCATTGTTTTTAAGATTTATTTTATTTTAATCAAAAGGAGTTATTATTTTAAATTAATTATTCAATATTACAACTCCTACTCTTATATAATTGTTGATTCTACTTTGGCAACAATGTCTAACAATTGAAATAGTAAGTTTAACTGGACATGCCCACTCAAACTTTCGTTGGACAGAGTATAATTATTATTATTATAGGACACTTTTTTGTGCGAGCTTTACAGTTATTACCTTACTCGATGATCTGTCGTTGATTATTGAAAAAAAAAACTTCTAATATCTAATATCATATGGTATGATTATTGATCTGTCTATGGTATGATATTAGATAACATGAAAGTTATATTTATTTAATAATTTATTACTGTACTATCAATTTTTTAATTATAATTTTAATACTATCTTTATAAAGTGATATCACCATATAGCATCAAACTGTTTATCTTTTATAGCTATAAATAGTGATATACTCTCATTTGGTTTTCCTAATTAGTGCGAACTCTCCCTTTCAATGTTAAAATAATAATAATAATAATAATAATAATAATAATAGTAATAAAATAGAAATAAAATTCCATGTACATGTAAAACTGGTACGCTTTTTCTGTATAATCCCTCTCGGGTACCCAACCTGTCGGCTCTCAGCCCTACAGGCCCCGATTGGGAAATTTTTTTTTGTCCTTATAAATGAATAAATAAATAAATATTGAATGTTTACCAGATGATTGCCTTTTATCCGGGATTGTTGGCCAGCCTCCACCAATGCGTGCTTCCCAGGTGAGTCGCATGGCGTCCACTGTCGAGGCTGTCTCCTCTTCTTCCTCCTGCTGCTGTTGTTGTTGTTGTTGCTCGTCCCTATCGCCCTGCCCCTTTCCGGCGCAATCATCTGGAAAAAAATGACACAAATTATATTTAAATAGAAGAAATAAAATTCGAAGATTACATCTGCTCAACAGCGAATAAACTAGCTTTTTGATATTATGATGCGAATTGAAAACTTTTTTCCACATACAAAGGGTGGACAGAATAATAGAAACACCTTTCGATTTAGATATTTTATCGAATATCTAGAAAAATACTTAACGAATAATCCTGAAACTTCAGGGGTGTAAAGAGCACGTTACACCTCATATTTCTGCGAAAGATTTGTCCCAAAAGCAAATAGAAGACCAGTAACAAATTGAACAAAAAAAAAAATAATGTTTGGAATCACCCTGTAAAAAATAATGCTTGTAATGCGTTGTAGCTGTAGCATATGATTAGGCGGATGAGAATAGCACGTACATTCATGGAGATATAAAGGTTTATTTAAAAAATAGAAATTTTTTGAAAGTTTTTTTTTATATACAGGATGAATACAAAAGTCTGAACCCCCCTTTTATTTTTTGAACCGAAGCAGATATGTCAATAAAAGAAGATAAGTATAAGAAGCCTCCTAATCCTTTGCTACAGCTACAACGCATTTCAAACATTATTTTTTACAGGGTGATCCCAAACATTATTTTTGTTCAATTTGTTACTGGTCCCCTATTTGCCTTTGGGACAAATCTTTCGCAGAAATATATGAAGCGTAACGTACTCTTTACACCCCTGAAGTTTCAGAATTATTCGTCAAGTATTTTTCTAGATATTCGATAAAATAGCTAAATCGAAAGGTAAATTTCTATTATTCTGTCCACCCCCTGTAGAACACGTATGCACATTTCATCAGCTTTCTTTACTTCACTTTTTCAAAACAGGGGTTGATCGGGTACTCTATAATTTAGTATCCTATAAAAATGAAATTTGTCAGTATCTGCCCGCCACAGTGTTATAGCAGCGATGATATAGAAAAATAAGTAAAAATAAATTTAAATGGTACATTCGCACAGGCCTCTCTCACTTTGACATAAAAAGAAAGGGAATAAAATAAAAAAGGAAAATTTTTTTTTTGTAGAAAGGGGCCTTGGGTGGATGGGTGGGGTGAGGTGGGGTGGGATGGGGTTGATAAAAAAATTTATATAATATTAAACGTTCAAATCAAGTTACGGTTTAACAGTGTATCCTCTAACAGTGTATTAATTTCATTTGGTTGTTATTTGCCATTTCAGAAGAGCTAGCTGCACAGACGTGATCACATATCTAGCTATACAGGGTGTTTTTGAATTGAGTATAGATTTTTTGGGAGATGATAGAAGAGGTCCTTAGAAGTATTTTTTATCATATGAACACGGGGTCATATGATAAAAAATGTTTGTTCAATGCAGTATTGTAAGTAAACGAAGCTGCGGGGACCCCATGTTCTTCTGACAAAAAATACTTCTAAGGACCTCTTCTATCATCTCCCAAAAAATCTGTACTCAATTCAAAAACACCCTGTAGATGAATTTTTTTTTGTTTCAAAACTTCAACCTATATTGAGTATTTAACGCGATTTCAGAGAAAAATAAAATTTTGCGTTAGGGAAATGAATCCATAGATCACCACTCTTAATGAGTGGTCGGCCAATGAAAATAAATCGATTGTTAGACACATTCTTATTGGGCTCTTCCAACCAAATATCTTTAAGTAAACAATTTCGAGTTTTTATTACAAAGTGGTGGGCCATTTCAATTATCTCACATATCTCCGTAACTGGTTATCTGATATCCAATTGCGATATTAAAATGTTGTTGGTAGGGAAAAAATCGCGATAAAGAAGGTCATAGATGTAAAAAGTTATCTCTTATCGAGAATTATCTTTTATAAAAATAAATCCATCTTACACGTACAATTTTGAAGTTTTTCTATACTTAGACGACAGGATAGAGCGACTTTTTTTCACATTTATCATTCATTATCGGCGATTCCTGGCTACTTATTTTGGCAATCATATACATGAAAAATATTGTTTTTATTTAAAAAGGTTTTAATTTGGCATCAAACAATTGATAGTCAATTCTCAATATCTCAACTACCACAGCTACCTAGGAACTTGCTAACTACAGCAGATCGTTAAAATCACGATAGTCGACATATTCAAGTGGCAGTTTTCTTCGATTTCAAAAAGGCATTTCATTCAATTGGCCATAAATTATTATTAATTTTAAATTCTGTTATTTACATCTTCCTGATACAGTTATGCAATGGATCTCTTCTATGCTTTCGGGCAGAAGTTTTAGATTAAGCTCGCAGGATCCTTTGTATGTCGGTTATCCAATTCCAAGTGTAGTCCCGCAGGGGTCTCCTTTTATTAATTAGCGGAAGAATGGAGCCTTTTATTGTTTTTACAATGTCCGTCTGTCTGTCCCCTTCATAATTTCCGCATTTATTGAAATAAGAAATTTGGAATGTAGCTTTCTATGGGCATGTGCACCTTCACTATTTAGTTTCGTTTTGATTAGTCCACTGGGGTCGGAGTTTCGGGGGCGGAAATTAGAGGGGACCAAAAGGTCTACGCGTATTTATGCATATAAAGGAGTGAAATTCGGTAAGCAGAGTCCTCTATGCAAGATCAACATTACTATGAAGTTTGGGCCAAATTGTCCCAATGAGGGTCGGAATTATGGGGGTGGCAGTTTAGAACTATAGGTCTTTAGAACTATGGTAACATATGGTATGTCATATATCATTCGATCGGAAATGATGAGAAACGAAAGAAGATAGAGCTCTTTTACACTTTCTACACAGTACGTTCGAGAAAATCAATTTTTCGATTTAAAAAATTGGGGAGGGGGGTTAAAAGTGAGATAAAAGGGTAAAAATAAATGATCCCAGGGCTTCTGCTACTTTCCCATACCTTCCTCGGGAGGATTAACTTCTTGTTATTATTATTATTATTATTATTATTATTATTATTATTATTATTATAAACTTATTGATTTACGGATGTCGAAAGGCATAGTATACAATGCATGACACTTTATCATGGTTTTTCTTCATCCCTTTTTAATATTATTTTCTTCAATTCTCTGTCATCTTATCACCTCGGGGTTCATTTTTTTCACTAGAAAATTGTGAATTCAACGTAACTGAAAAATCATTACGAAATTAATTATAAAACAAAATTGTCTTCCTCTTCAATTCAAGTTTTGTGGTTGAGCACGGGCCAAACCAACTTCACCATGTCTCCTAAAAGTAGGGTTCTTTGGAAAGAAACTATAAATCCTAAGCTTTTTCTCTAATCAATAACTTCACGTCATAAAAAATATTCCAGATTATCAACTTTAACCCGAGATAATAAGTGAGAGCGATTCGGTTTAAAAGATAAGAAAGTCAACTCTTGTCTTGTGTGTGACTTACTTTTCTTCACGTCGAATTGGTCGATCAATCCACGAATATTTATTCCCTGGAAGCGCTTAGTCTCACTGGCGTCCTTACTCATCTTCACTATTAAACTAATTTCTTCAGAATTTCATACTGCTTAGGCGTCGTTCACGAGGCACATGGACATGGATTCTTCACCGTCTTATCAATTCCTCCGTTGCAAACGAGTGATAAATAGCTCCCACCCACCTAACTTCTCCGAGCGATGACGTCCTACTCATAGCCTGTTTTCACTCTTTACTTAAGAGGCTCCCCCTCCCCCGCAAACAACACGATAGAAAATGACAACAGACACACGAGCACGTACTAAACACAAATAACAGTTATTGATCCAGGAAAAAATTAGAAAAGTTGACCCGTCACTAATTTTTTTTTAGGCTCAAAGGGTAAAGAAATGAAAGTACTTTAATAGGAAATATGAATTAATGACGATTCACAAGTAAGTTCAGTGCTATATTTCTTTGCAATTTGGTCTTTGAAGTCTGCGATGGGTCAGCTAATGTACGAGAAATTGGTAGTGATTACTATAAAAAAATTATTCCTATGAAGAAGACAATTTTGTATTATAATTAACATAAAATAAAAGTAGGGGAAAGGAGGGCATAACGGACCTGTTAATTTTAGGTTACTAAAAAAACCATCAAAAAATTGGTTAAATGATTCCATTTTTTTTTTACAAACACACATTGGTTATTCATTTTTTTATTATATTATTAAGAAACAAACAAATTCTATTCAGATTTTTTTTTATTTAAAACAAGAACAAAGTTGCATTTAGTCCATATTGCCCACCTATACGGGGCAGGTTGGGCTATTCACTTGCAAATGCTACAGATGAAATTTTTAGTTTTTTTAATTACAGATGCACATTTATCATGAGCCCACTATTTGCAGTTACTGCATTGAATCCGTTATGGCACAGCGCAAAAAGTTCTGAATAATACAAATAATTTGCATCGTCGCTCGATCCTTATTTTTCACTGATGTTCTTCTTGGGCCTGCCTCTTTTCTTTATCTTCTGCTCTGCGGGTTCCTTAGCATTTTGTTATGCTAGTGCTTGTTTGTAGGGCAAGCTTTCCACATTTTCTTTTGGTTGGTCTGTCGAATCGGGCCTTTTCCTTTTGGCAATGGTGAAATTTGATATGGTGAAACTCTGACACTAGTTGAAAGAACTACCAACGGGTTGATATGACTAGGTAACCAGCGAATTCAACTAGCTAGTGGCAGGTGCATCATTGTGCTCTTCTGCAGGTACATCAGTTGGGAGTGATGGGGAAAAATTCATAATCTTCAAATGTATTAGGGTTCAGTGGAAAAAGTCCCGTTTTTCACTTTCTCAGAACAAAAAATAGGCAAAACTTGGGAAGAGGTGAAATGGACTGTAATCCATTTGCCCCATTGATTCTGGACCTTTATGCCCCATGCTCCATCTTTATAAAAAAGGAGTGGTGGGAAAGGATCCTTTAACGCTACAATATTATACAAATACTTAAATGAGAGCTTATACAAACTTAACAAACGTGGTTAATGCATTGAATTTTTAATTAAAATTTATTATAAGTAATAAGAACGAAAGTTATATGCTTACTTTAGTTCAGATTGTCACCAAAACGATAAACAGGAACCATGTGGTCGCTACTTTTTCAAACAGAGTGAAATAAACAGGAAGCGAAAGGATAATAAGCATGAACATAATATTACAAAACTGACATTTTGGCAGCACTTAACATAGAAAACTTGCTGTGGTCCGCTTTACCTAACAGATCCGCTATGCCCCTCTTTCCCCTCCCTCGTGGATAATTTAGCAAATGGTGATTGGATTAACTTTAAATTAACTCTTTTCTGATGGAAGGAATGAATCTCGAGGTACTCCGGAATCGGTGATGAGATGCCAGAGAATTGAAGAATTAAAAAGGAATGAAAGCCAAAAAAAGAAGTGTCAAATTACAAATTTTTCTCTATCTGTAAAGATTGCAAGTTGCAAGGTGCAAAATTCGAGATCAAAGGTCAAATTTGCCACCACCATTGAACTAATAAACCCCTACCTAATTCCTATATGTTGCCCGCAACAGATTTGTTGCATCTCCACTGGTATTGAGATTGTATGGTTTTGCCAGAAGATCCAACCCGTTTTTTAACTCTAACAAAAACAATTGAATGAAATGCTTTTTTGAAATCTAAGAAAACTACCATTGGACTATTTCGATTATCGTGATTTTAACGATCTACCGAAGTTAGCGAGTTCGTAGGCAGCTGTGGTAGTGGAGATTGACAAGTGGCTAACAATTCAATAATACAATAATTGTGATTCGTTAATCTTTTCACGGATAATTAATTAAGATAATTGAAATGGCCCATAACACTTAAAAACTTGTCATTGTTTAGTGAAAAGTATTAACAGGAGAAGCATAATGTGAGTGTGCCTACCCATTCACTTATTTTCATTCATTTTTCTGTCTCTTGTTATCTCTCCATCGCTGCTAAGATAATTAGGGTACTTCGCACTTATCCAGGCAACCTAAAGATAATAACACTGTAGCGCAATAACATTGTTGCGGCCAAACGGGTACGCGATCAATCCGTTGTGTTGGAAAGAGAAAGCAGAGGCATGAAAACAAATAAATGAGCTTGAAAATATAAATACGATTTCATAATGAGCCATTCAAGAAACCTTAGTTATAAAGTCGAATTAAAGACAAAAACAAAACAATTAAATAAGTGGTTGGGTCTTTTTGGCAGTACTTAATTATTTATTATCATGTCTAACGATCATAAATTAATTCTGGACTTTGAAAATGGCATGACTGAGACGTTCATCAGGAATAATAATTATTGCCAGAAGATCCAACCCGTTATTTAATTCTAACAAAAACAATTAAAAAAAAAAAAAAAAAAAAAAAAAGAGATAAAAACGAAAGGAAGAATTCCGCGAAGAATTTTCATTTTTTCATCGATATGAATTATCTAATCTTGAAACAGTTTTATAAAAACAAAATGGCAAAACCATGAATTAAAATGTCCATTATATACATTATTGTAAGTTACAACACATAAGAATCTAGATAAGCAAAAGTTCATGGAAATTGTAATAGACAACTTATTTATGTGAAACAAAAGTTTATTTTCAAGTTGAAATGGAGTTTTCATCTAAAAATAATTTGAAATAAGTTAATAATTTAATTTAATTTAATTTAATTTAATTGTAACAACAATAGGGAATAACCCACCAGATAATCCGGAGGGGAAAGCACCATGTTGCCCCGCTAAAGGCAAATGCCCAAAACGGGGTTATTGAAAAAACATAATAATAATAACAACAACAATAATAATAATAATAATAATAATAATAATAATAATAATAATAATAATCTGTGTAGTCAATTGCGCTGAACCCTTCCCTCTGATTTATTTCGAGATGATCAGTTTTAGAGATAAGATGTTGCCAAGATACGCAAACTTTTTGCCAACTTACTTAGAATGTAGACCATCAAAGATAAAAGATTCCACTCGACGGTGAGAGAATGCGTCATAAAAAGTGTTGCTTAAAAAAATAAGCCTCCACATTTAAGTGCGCTAGATGCGCTGATGATGTACGACGCCTTCCACAAGTATGGCAATAGTTGGTCAAACAGGGGTGGCGATTACATTGAAGAAATGGAAGTGATGTTTCCTCTAATAATAATAAAGCCTTTTCAAAAACTTATCCGGCTTCTAATTGTATTGCGTCAGTACAGTTATCTATCTTCTTCTATATACGAAGGGCAGCACTTGCATTGTCGCTCTTCTGATAAAACAACTTGACAGGTTAGGCAGAGTAAGCGTCATCGTCAGGCCATTCGTTCGTGAATGATGGGAAATCCTCAGCCTTGCCTTTTATTGTCATGATTGCTCAACACGGAACGCGCTTATGCAAATGTATTCATTGTTTTCTTGAAATAAGCGCCCCCTATGGCGACTTTTGGTACTTTTTTTTTGCAGAAATCGAAACTGCATGTTCCACTTAGTATATATACCAAAATGTACTGCATTTGGCCTAATAGAATTCCCCTAGCGAGCTCTGAACACCTCACGTTATTTCTTGCCCACCCGGTATATAAAATTCTCTGTATATCTGTCTGTTCGCTATGCATCCCAAAATGGCTGGACCAATCTTAATGAAATTTTGCATGGTAATTCAGGTTGACCCTGGGAATGTTTTAGGCAGGTCAAAATGATCCGAAGGGTCAAGGTTAGGGTAGATATATAACGCTAACCTAACGAAGCGCTCAAGAGATGGCGCCAAGGAAACGCCAAGCAACAATGTAACCCCCACTGTTCCCAACAAACGAAAAAATATTGATTGCTAAAATCCAAGAAGGAAGCAGCAAAGGTTACATCCATTATGTAGTAACTTCCTTTAGAGAAGTAATAAATAATGTTTATCTAACCATATTCAAGAAATTCTAAAGATCTCAAATGATTGTGTGAGAGGGCAATTGTTGCTGCTAAACTGCTGCTGTCAATATGAACAATGTAACGCCCAAGCTTGGGAAATTTGGCTCAGGAAAAATTTGTTATGTTTCTCTTAAGCTTATTTTCTATTCAGAGTTTCTAAATGTTTTTTTTTTGTATTTTATTTAAGGTCGGAATCCATTATTTTGCGTTTATTGAAATATTTAAACGGATAGTAATAACTGGTCTCTTTGGGTTAATGGATAATTAGGAATTAAGTGTACTCAAATAGTTTGAGTATTTGTTAATTTATTTTTTCGGCTTGGTATTGGTACTTTTAAGTAATTTTTTTATTGGTAATTAATCAATGGAACGGTTTTTTCAATTGTTTAGTTATTGATTTAAGCCTTTTTGGTGTTTTCTCGTGTTTAGATTGTTGTTACCGCTAGCGTTAACAATGATGAGCGTAGTGCGTGCGAAGTGGACCACGTGGTGCGCTAGAGCGTGGCGCGGGACTACTTTTTAGTTAAAAAAATTTCTTGTTCCAAGTTTTTTTTCTTTTTTTTGATTTCGGCAGATTGATTTGGGGCCCAGTCCTGCTGAGGGGCTTGCCCCTCCTGACTCCATGGGTTCCTCTTGGTCAAACGTACTGTATGTCTCGAATTGACTGTATATCTAGCAGTTAGGGCTACTGTAGGCCTCCCTCTAAAAGGTCTACACGACGCCGTCCGTAGCGTCAGATTTCTTCAGTATAACCAGCGCAGAAGCTTCTATTCGACAAGGATTTTAAAGATAAAGCGCCGTGGCATAGAAAGGTTCCGCAAGCCGATGAAGACGCAGAGATTGTGGAATCGACATGAGACTAGTACAGATAAGCGAATACAATTACCACGGTTCATCTAAATCCTTCTTTGACATAATGAATTTGCTTGGAATTAACTTGGAATAACTAAGCTAAGGCATGAAAAATTATCTTAGTTTTTTTTAGTGCTTTGCGTTTTGTCAAGGATAGACAATCGTAGCATGTTTTTCGCCTAACAGGAAGATTTCGACAACCCAGAATCGATGGCTGCCAATGATCGTGTTATGGTACAAAAGACAATTTGCTGTTAATTACGACAATTCAATAGTGTGTGGAATGGCATTTACCTTCTGAAGGGCTTCTTGATTACAAGAAGAAAAATACGTGCACTATTGTGTTATGGTATTAGCGAGCGCTCGCGAGTTGGTTTGATGTTACATCACAAGAGTGATTTCTTGCATTTTTGGTGTTGTATTTTACGTTATTGAGTATAGTATAAGTTTTAGTAATACATTTATTTTTTTTCTTTGTTTTGCTGTAATTGTTTTGTTAGTGTTTTTGATCTCAATAGTTTTATCTCAAAAGGATGAATTCCCTGTTCCGGAACTAGTGGAGAAAGTCCAAAAGGCTCTGTGGTACAATTAAACTCGTAGGATTAAACGAAGCGAATCGAAGATGATGTTATGTAACCAGAAAAGTGTGGAAACCGTGTACAAAAAGAAAGAACGCAGAAATATCTTGTAAGCGCCGTTATTCCCTTGGGGAAGATTTGTCACAGGGATAACCGTTGAATTTATTACCACTTGTAATTTTAAGTATTAATTTAAGGAGGGGGGAGCGATTCAGTAAAATCGGTATTCCTCTTTTTTATGTTGCCCTCCCGGAAGTGTACCGCCCCTTTTATGTTATCTGGTTTTGGGTTTATCTTGAAAGGTACCAGTTTGACAAATGTTTTAAGGAACAGCGCATGAATCGACTTGAGTTTGTATCGTCACAATTTTGATCAACTTTAATATAGAGATACATCTTGTATTTTCTTTCTTAGTTTTATGTTAAAGATATAGAAAAAAAAAGACGAAATTGAATGAAGTCTGTCAATAATAAATATTTTGTACCGGAGGGCTAAATCGTAACAGATTCTGTAGTGTGATTTATTTATTTAATTACTTATTTTAGAAATCCCTCTTTTAAAAGTTAGTTAATGTGGATTCCTGTTTAATGGGATTAATTTTGCTTGAACCAGCTATCCGTAATTTTGGTATTAATCGTTATTGGCTTTGAGTTAACCAAGGGAAAGTGTTTAGTGATTTTAGAACTATAATTTGTGGGGATTTGGGTTAGCGTCTTTTAATCTCTTACAAGTTTTTTGGAGTTGTAACGGGAGTCTTTTAATCCCGTTCGTTTGGTTGGGCGTTGCAACAACCATATTCAGGACTTGCTTCCACGCTCTGTGACTAAATACAATTCTATTGAAACGGTTACATGTTGATAAGGGATGTTGATGAGGCTGTAAACCAGTTCAACTCTCTTAATCCATTTATGAAGTATTTTTTTTAATTAGATAGTAACAACAATTCAATACTCATAGGAGCCTTTCTTTGATATTCTAAAATGTTAAGGATGCAATTTTCCTGGGTAAACCCAATCGGACACAAAATTTCAGTGCAAGCATTTTAAAGAATTCGTTTCGTTTTTCCAAAGTGAATGTTTACTTTATTAACTCGAAGGATTTTTCATGTCTTCTTATTCAGATTCAAATTAAAATATTGCAAAATTTCATCAAACATGTAGACCGGGAATATCAGCTAGTACGAGATATAAAGCCATTGTATAATATTGGTCAATTGGAGTTGCTTTATATGTTATCGTGAAAATTGCGCAATAAAAATGTGGAAGGAATTTTTGAATATCCGTTAAATTTTATTATGAACTTAAGCTAAAATTTATTGTCTCTAATTTAAAATGAATTTTGCGTCACAGCTAAAGCTCCTTCTTGGAATGTTTACAACATTTTATTTATTACTATTTTTTTTTACTAGATCATATTTTTTGCACGTGATTTTTTTTCTTTATTACTTCTTAATTGTAGGTAGAAAGAGAAAGCAATGCATAGAATATGAAGGGAGGGGAAATCCCTCTTTTTCTTTCGTATTCTCTAAGTTTTTTTTTTCCTCCTCAGATTATAGACTTCAATATTATGGCCGTTGCAACATAAAAACATCCTGGTTGGGAGATCTTTACGTGCAAATTCGAATAATTCGAATGGAGATGTCGCAAGCTGGATGATCTCCAACTGGCGACTATGCCGAGGAGCAAGTGGACAGGGAAGAGATAATCAAGGAGATGAAGATAATCGAAGAAAAACGCCGAAATTTGTCGTTACCCCCGCCCCCCCCCCCAATTCAAGGCCAACAGTATCCAAGTGCAAGAGGCACTCTACTCACTTACGTCACCACTAGTAGTATTTTTTTAATGCCAGAACAGAGTTTTAAGAACAGAGTTCCTTATCGTGCATAAAGTGATGTTACTCATGCGGAAACGTTTAATTAAAAAGGTTGTCGTCAGTCACTCATTCTGCATATTAAATAAATAGAGAGAAGAAAAAGTGCCCTGCCAGTCAATTCGTTCTCCTCTGAAGACGACGGATCCACACGGCAGCTTCCTTTTTGGTACGTATAGCAGCGCACATTTTCAGCTTTTACATTTCGCTGCCTTATACCCTGTTCGCACACAAGACCGCGGTTACTAAGCCGTGATTAGCTAATCCAGCACTTTCCGGTCGCATTGCATCCAAGCGAAATGACTTTTACCAAAAATTAACACATCGTGGGAAGGTTTCCTCGCTACGATTAGACATGGTCATGCCGAAAAGACCATAGAGCAGAACGTTCGATAGGTGGTCGTAACGTGGCGGTTACGTTTAGCCTTTCTCAAGTCTGAAATATTTTCTCCCCAAACGTGTATAAAAATTGGGTTTCTTTGTCAGACCATTGTGCTTTCACTTAGCCTCCATGTTTGGTGTTTCCTGAGGAGCAGTGCACTGGTACTACTGGCATATGCCGTCACTAACCGGGTCTCTGAAACCCGATGAGTTAACCGACTCTTCACCAAGGTGAAAACGTGATTTGGTAAACGAAGCAGGCCGCAAAGTTCTTCTTGATCGTGGTGCGAGCAGAGTATTAGGTTTAAAATTGTCACGTAGTTCCACGAAGGAGATCAAACAAAAGGAAGGAAAGATTTATTTACAGATGAAATAATTTTTATTTAGCTTTCTAACTGATTGTACGAGGGCATTTCAAAAGTAATGCAAAAAAGTAATTTTAAGCCATTTTAATTGAATTTTTGTGGCATTACTAATTTAGTTTTGTGATAAATTTTTGAAATGAGGTGTGGCATTAAAAGATCAAAGATCGTGTGTCAAAACTGGATGGATACATTATCTAGCCATTCTTCACCGGACACTTCTCCAAAAGCGCATGTACGGATTAGAATCCACTCATAGCAGCTACTGCAGTCAATATTAACAGACGTCGCGGACTTCGTGCGGAGGAAAGTGAGGATGATCATTGGAGTCCACAGGTTTAGGCATCGATCCGTGAAATTCCCAGTAAATTTCAGATACCCCGCTCGACAGTGAATGATGTTATTTTGAAGTGGAACCGAAAGGGGGTTATAATATGCCAACCCAGACCTAATAAACCGACGAAATGCACGGATCGCGATCTTCGATACTTGACCAGAAACTTTTGTTAAAAACGTTAGTACAGGACTTTCGATCGGCGTCGTCTACTGATGCAAGTGATAAGAGCGTGGCACTTGGTTTTGACGGACGAGCAGCAGTTCACGAGCCAAATATCGCAGCCCTCAATGCGACAAGTCGCACAGTGGTCCAAAATCCCGAAAAGCTGGCCAAAATGTCCAAAAGTATTTGATTTACACGAAAGTTGGTCTATTGGGGTTTTAGAAGTCGCTGATTACGAAAACAGCATAACAGAACCAAAATAGCAAACTTGAATGCCAAAAAATGTCTAAACGAAGCGAGTCTTGCTTGTGTCGTTGCTCAAGCGAAGGATATCGAAAGAGTGCCTTCTTTCCCTTGATTAGACTCTTTGTTCATGGTTAAAAACGTTATGTTTACTTAAAATATCTTTTCAAGCGTATCGATACGCCTTTTCTCTATATGTTGGTGTGAGCCGACCTACAGTCCGGTCCAGAATCGTTAATTATTTATTTTAAACTCACTTAACCACACTCACCGAGGATCTCGCCCTCGGATGCTTGAGAACACCCAGATATTTCCAAACATGCACATATTTCTTTTAACGTCAAAATTCATATCTTTAACGTTCTAAACAAAGCCCATTCTGTACTTTAAGTTTGGGTACCAGAAAAAAAAAATACACAATTTGGTAGTAAATACCGTTTAGGAGATTATTAAGGACACACAAACAGACAAACAAACAAATGTGAAATATAATATTCACAACTGTGCGTGTTACGAATAACATTAATATGTCCCTGTCCATAGGAAGATATTTTCGGACAGAGTATCTATCTGTATACTACAATTCGATCTTTTTATACGCTTCACAAGCGATCGATGCCGAAATACGAGGCATGCCGTATAAGGCATGTTCAAATGAAAGCGATTCGGGCTGTAGCGCAGACACGAGGCAAACGGGTGTTTGTTGACGTATCGTCTGCTTGTTCTGTGAAGTTACGTTAGGCTCGTATTTCGTTTGTGTTACAATGGACCCTCCTATTAAATTTCCGTCCAAAACTGACCAACAAGCGGCGATAATGTTTCTGACAGCTGAGGACATTCCACCTGTTGACATTCATGCTCGGATATTGAATGTTTATGGAGAAGCATGTGTCTCGAAAGCAAGCGTCGTTGTGTGTTGGGCCAAAATGTTCCTTGGTGGTTGTGTGGAAGCGACTGATAAACCACGTCCGGGCCAAGCAAACGTGGTCATCACCGAAGACAGACATGGATAAGTCAATTCGTGAGGACAGGTGGATCAGCATACAGTCACTTGCGAAGGATCACAACGTCAGTATTGGTTCCGCATATGCTGTAGTGAAAACCTTGGGATATGCCAAGGTCTGTTGTCAGTTTGCTATTTTGGTTCCCCGAATGCTCACGGAAGGGCTGCGTTTCGGCTGCTGTTTGGATCATCTAGAGCGTTACAGTCGTGAGGGGGAAGCGTTTTTGAAGAAGATTATCGCGGTAGATGAGACCTGGTGCCTATTTGGGGAAGCATCCATCGTCACCACGGCCCAAAAAATTCAGTCGCAAAGTTCGGCCGGGAAGGTCATGCTTACGTGTTTCTTTGATTTCGACGGTCCTCTGCTTTTGGAGTTTATGGAACCCATATTCATGGAACCGTATTAATGCTATCACATACACCAAGACACTGCAGAACTTGCGTCAAGCTGTGAAAAACAAGCGTCCTGGTAAGCTCAGTGATGGGGTGATCCTCCTCCAGGATAATGCTAGGCCACATGTTGCGAGACTGGTGCAGGAAGCAATAACCAAAATGCGGTGGCAAGTCCTGCCACACCCTCCTTATAGCCCAGATTTCTCACCATGTGATTTTCATGTGTTTGGTCCTTTAAAGAAGGCACTGACGATTCGCCAATGATGAGGAGGTTCAGGACTCTGTTCGGCCATGGTTCAGAGAGCAGCAGAAAACAGACTTTTTTGCGGACGGTATTAGCCGATTGATGCCCCAGTGGGAGTCCTGTATTTTTATTTAGGACTGCGCGTCTGTAATAGCGACTATAAAATGTTCTTCTTTCATATAAACAAAGGGAAATATTAATACTTTCATTTAATCCATCTCAGTGCCCTTTGAATCACTTTCATTTGAATATGCCTTATAAATAGCGCTACAAAAATTTATCGCAATGCCAAAAAGGCAGTTAAAGGCAGCAAAAGTTTAACGATTCGAAAGAGAAAGTGTAATCTAAGATATGGTGCTGTCAATTAGAACTTGGATTAAGCTGGAATGCATAACTATTTTGGTTACTTGAAAATTTAATTCTTTCGAAATACGAAGTCTTTTTTAAAGTACGAACCGTTTTGTAATAAAAAGAATACAAAATGTTTTCTTTACCAGTTTCTGTGTACCTTAAACTGTTTTACCACATAGTTTCCAAGTTTATTTAAGCACTTCTGAGACTTGAACCCAGGATCTTTGGACTCTGTTGCTCTTGTTTCCTCCTGTGGCCATTCATCCCTTGCCTCAATCTTGACAGGAATCAAGGTCTTAATATTGCAGAGCTTGCAATGAGGATTGTGGGTGGGTGATCCGCTCATCGGGTTTTGGTTTCTTTGGAATACGCTGTTGAATGTGCAAATGTGCAATTGGAATTTTGTTGTGTATCTCTTAGGGTTTTCGAGATAGAATTTGGATGTGTCCTAATTTGCATATTTGATCGCACTCTTTCGGTCTAACCTATGGTCATGAGGTTGGGTAATGACCGAAAGAGTGCGATCGCGGGTACAGGCAGCCGAAATGAGATTTCTGAGTGGTGTGTCAGGTGTTACCCTACTAGATAGAGTGCACAGCAGCACAATAAGGGAGTCTTTAGGTGTTGAGCCGCTACCTCTCCGCATTGAGAGATCTCAGTTGCGCTGGTATGGCCACATGATACGAATGCCACAAACTGGTCTTCCTAGGCAGTTATTTTCCAAGCTAGTGGGTAAGAGACCAAGGGGTCGGCCTAGAACCAGGTGGCTAGACTACATGGAGAATCTGGGTTCGAGTCGCTTGGATATTACCAGGGAGGACATGCGCCTGATGGCGGAAGATCGCGATCGCTGGAGATCCTCCATAGGGCTGCTGCCCCCGCGACCCTAACGGATAAGTGGGTTTGAAAAGTAAGTAAGTAAGAGATGATGAAAGGTGCTCCATCAGATAGAGCACCCTCAAGTTCCTATTCATTCCCTGTATTGGAATTATCGTAACTATATTGGTATTCAAGATAGGAAAGGGGATAACAGACGTTTCACTCACACAGTATAATAAGGGGACTTCTAAACTACTATATGTCATGTGTGACCTTGTACATAAACTGAGCTAGAAAATAAAGGTCGTCAAATTTTAATATGATAAAAATTCTGAACTGACAGAAGTGGAAGCGGGCCTATTACCACGTTTTTGGAGTTTAATATTTTAAGATTAATATTTTTCTGTGTGGTCGAACCCCATAAACATTTTCAAAACATAAATTTATATGAATGAATGTGAAATATTACGCGGAAGATGATGCATTCTCTATCTACTGCCTAAAGAGTGGGACAGTTTAATAGCTAAATGTTTTATATGAAGGCTCCATGATAAATAAATTCCTAAAAAGAGACTCGAGATAGGATTTCATTATTTACACAAAGCTTAATTTTATTATACTCAATCAGTTTACTATGGAGTGAGGAATCCCGCTACCAGTTGTGGCGGTCCGATGGACGCGTGGGAGTGTGGCGAACGATATTTATAGGACCGTATCGTACCCACAGTGAAATTCCAAGGAGGTAGCATCATGGTCTGGTTCTGCTTTTCGTGGTATGGTCTTGGGGTTCTCTTGTTTTGGTTCGCGGCACCATGAATGCCGAAGGGTACCAAGCAGTTCTGGACAAATTCTGCGTTACCGACATTATGCGAACATTTTGGTCATGGCTCTTACCCGTTCCCTGCCATAAGGTAAGCATTATTAACACCTAATATGAGGAAATAGGGTTGGGGAAACTTCACTGGCCAGACCTTAACTCCATTGAACACCTTTGGGACGAATTGGAGCGCCGGTTGAGAGCCAGGCCATGCCGCCCAAAGAACACCACTGGCTGTTTGCCAATTTGAAGGATGAATGAAGCAAAAGTCCCGCTGACGCAAATTGCTGGAAAGTCTTTTTCGAAGGGTTGCGGATGCCATTGCGCGAAAGGCGTCCCTACACGATACAGATGTCCCGATTTAACTTACTGGTGACGAATGGCCCGATAGTGTACATGGCTAAACTCCAACCGAAAAACAGTGAATTGCGCGAAGTTTATTGTGATCAGACAGTGGTAAACTGCATCTACCGATATTTCCTCTCGCGTGTCCATCGACGATCTTTTTCAACACTATCCGTGACAAGTTAAACAACATTCTGTCGTTTATTGGATTTCTTGAAAACGTGTAACTCAACGACGAATACAATGCTACGGTCCATTGTCTGATCATTACAATTCGTGCAACGCGCTATGGATTTTTTGTTGGAGTTTTGCTACAATCTTTGATCTCCTACAGTCAGAGCATCCGAGATGCTCGCACAGTCCATTTGAAAAATTTATAACAAGAAGAGGTCTTGCACTACAGAATACATATACGTGCTCATGCCTTAAGAGTTCAACTACAAATGGCGGGCGCAATCTTTGCATGGAGCGCATCACGGCGCTTTGGCTGCATCTGTGTGCATTACTTTTAAAATGCACCTCGAACAAAAAGGATCTGCATTAACCGTTTATTAAAGTTTGCCTATTCATTAACGATCTCTTTCTTCTCTCTTTCTTTAGCCACGATGTTCAAAGTGCTTGGCTCGGTATGTTCAGAGGAAGCCCGTCGCCTGGGTGGGTCGCTCTTGCTACATGCGCTCGTCTCGACGTTGACCTTCTCGTCCTACTTGACCCTTCTCGACCTAACCACGTCGCTCGTTGCCGACGACAATCTGGGTGCCATCGGCCTCACCGTCAGCAGCGTCGCCGAGCTGATCAGCGCCGGCCTTCTCCTCAATGCCATCAACAGCGCCTGGGGAATCAAGAAGAGCCAAGTGATGTGCATGTTTCTGGGCCTCTTCTTCCCACTGTCTTTCTTCTACCCAGTCTGGTACACCTTCATCCCCGCATGCGTCACGAAGGGTATCGGGATCGCGTTCTTCGTGAGCAACATCTACATCTACGGTACCATGTTGGTCCGGCGCTACGACACGGCCATGGGCGCCCAACACCCGACCCTCGTGGCTCTCATGGGTGGCATCAACAACGCCTGCATAGGTGCGGGCTACCTGATCGGCAACCTCCTGGAATACATACTGCTCGACGTGAGGACCAGGCCAGAAACGAAAGGCCTTCTTCGTCACAACGTCACCGACATCCATTTGTGCGGTTCCAATTACTGCTACCAAGATTCGAACCATCTTCCCTTGATGGAGCCTCCTCCCAGAGACGATAAGTACAATCTGCTCATCGGGATTTTCTTCGCATTCAGTGTCGCAGCTTTGATTCTTTCATGGTTTCTCGAAGACTTGCCAAATGGGGTCGGCCATTCCGAAGAACGCAACGTTTTCAAAACGCTGCAGGACACCTTCTCTCTCCTCAAGTACCCAAGAGGATTGCTTCTCACTTTCATCACCGTATTCGTTGGCGCCTATCAGACTTTTTTCGTCACCGTTTTTACTTATGTACGCAGCTCTAGTGAACCTCAAAATACGTTTTGTTTTTAAATTTACACACTGAGTCGACAAAGACATTGTCTCATCCCCACAGGAACCAAAGTAATTGATCCTGAAAGTGATAACAGGAGATATTAGAAGACTGTTCCCTTGTATTCTCCTTAGCCAACATGTCGTCTTCTAATACTAGTACCTCCTATTATCATTTTGAGGATCATTTCCTATTATCTATTCTCTTTGCTTTGACATAGGACAGCCTCTATCCGAATCGTCAGCTTTCTCAGGGTCTTATCGGTCCTCCACAATGGGAAGACTACAAATTAACACGAACAGAATCACTGTGGGACTAGGTTCCGCGTCTCGATGGACTCCAGTTAAATGGAAAGAGTTGAAGCTGCGACATGAGGCTTTCCTGAATGACTGGCACATCGACGCGCTTTTGCATGCGAATTCTTGGAAGGCGAGGCAATTTCAATGTCGATCAGTCTATATTATTTGTTGAGTTGACACGGGAAGGGGAGGGGTTTCCAAAGATTTTGCATTCTAACAACGGGGGAGGAGGTACACACGATCGAACCCTGTTAATACGTGTTTCGAGGGACCGAACAAAAAGCAGGTTTATCAGTTTACATAGAAATAGCTTTCAAGAGGACGGGACCAAAGGTAAACCATGCATAAAGCAGGATTACGTATTAACGGGGTTCGATCGAATGAATAGTAAACGAAGAAACATCGATGCACTAAGTGACCATTTTACAATTAGAGACAAAACTCAATCTGACATGGTTAAGACAAACAAAGTGGCATGATCGTAAGGGCATGAAGAGCTACATCGTCGACTTTTCACGCCCAACAGTAGAATCTCAGATTTGAGAGAATGGCAGTTCTGCAACAAAGTTCAAGCGCTAATGTGGCCAGAAAATGCTTGTGGACGAAAGAGACTGGCAACAAAAGGGCCACAACATGACAAATAACAGTTCACTATAACACGAAGGTGACCAACTTGTTGTTAGTATGGCACCTCTAATAAAGTGGTCACTTATTGTATACAAGTTGAATCAGTTTAATAGAAACACCCCATCTCGAAAGTATGGTTCGAGCCATATAAATGACATACAGTCTGTCCCAAAAGTTTAAAATAGTTTAATATTTACTAAGAGAACATTTTTGCTAGTTTTTAAACTGATTAATCCGAACATTTTTCTTTTATTCTGACACAGATAGTTAAGTTGCATCTACATTACAACTAAAAATAACAGTCATACACATAAAGGATGTTGTTTTGATACAGATTAAGTCCCAAAAGTTTAGAATATTAATTTCTTTTTTTAAAATATTTCATTTTCTGGATTAATTTAATACCTTCTACCCCTCCTCTCCTTGATTGATTACACGTTACCTGACCCATAAAAATTACAATTACTCCTTCTCATTTACATACTCTGAAATCAGACTGCGCTAAGTTACTACTACTGTCCAACATGGGAAATAATGTAAATCGCAATTATTGCCCGACCAGAAAAAAAATGACAATGGGATGTCCCAAGTCGAAATCTCAAGCAAACCAACAGTGTCGATTAAACGATTTGAAAAAGATGGTTCAACACCAAAAAAGACTCGTAGCTGAAGCTCATCCAAATTCACTAAACAAGATATGGACCAATGAATAGTAAAAGACACTGTAGATACTTACTCAGAGGAAGGTAGGAGAATCGACATGCCACTTTTCCATACATGTACACATTTCGATATGGGTCCTATACTGAATGAAAATTGCTTTGCACTCGAATTTTGCCTAATCGACTCATTTGGTTGCGAACAAGACAGTTTGCTTGCGATTTCCACTTGGGATATCCCATTGTCGTGAAATGCGATAATTTTTGTTTTTCTGGCCAGGCAATAATTGCGATTTACATTATTTTTCCATGTTGGACAGTAGGAATTTAGGCGCAGTCTGATTTCAGAGTATGTAGATGAGAAGGAGTAATTGTAATTTTTATGGTTCAGGTAACGTGTAATCAATCAAGGAGAGGAGGGGTAAAAAGTATTAAATTAATCCAGAAATTTAAATATTAAAAAAACAAAAACAAATTAGTATTCTTAACTTTTGGGACTTAATCCGTATCCAAATTTTGTTATAAAACAACATCGTTTATGTGTACGACTGTTATTTTTAGTTGTTTCTGTTGTAATGTAGATGCAGCTTAACTATTTGCGTCAGAATAAAAGAAAAATGCTCGGATTAATCAGTTTAAAAGCTTGTAAAAATGACCTCTTAGTAAATATCAAACTATTCTAAACTTTTGGGTAGGTAGTAAATGGAATAACATCCTAAGCTTCAGTCTATGTACTGATAACACAGCAGAATGGTCGATTAAAGAGACTTCGTTCGAGGAAAGATGAAGCGTTTCCCAATAGATGCTTTGCAATACGCGTCACGCCGCAAAGGATACTGGGTAATTCTGAGCGCGACGGCCATGATGGAAGAATCCTTCGAAAATTAGTATTATTCCATTTTGATTTTGGAATACTATACGGATCTAAATATCCAATTATCTCAATCTTTTGGTGATACCTAGCCTTAGAATTGCTATCCAACTCCAAATAATATTTGGATAAGCATGGATCCATGTTGACGTCTGGCGTATGATCTTCCATTATGGCGGTCTTATTCGTTGCTAAGGCGTCACTAGGGACGCTGTGACGTTATTGCAAAGCATCTATTGGCCATTCTTTCATGTGCAACAGTGTTTACGATGCCCAAACGAATGGTGCTAAACAATTAGCGTGAGACCAGTAGAAAAAATTGGCTTGATGATGAAGGTCACAAAAAGACTGCCTAGTTTGAGATCATAAATTTCATAGAACATTTTTCGGACAAGCTGGAGAGGATGTAGACAGGTGATACTGTATTGGTCAGCATTCATCTTGTGGAGCTCATTTGAGAGGTTTGTGACGCGTTATAGCGAGGTGTTCCTATTAAATGGATAAACTAGTGTCGAGTAAACGTGCTTGATGTAACGGGTAAATATAAATGCACACGTGTACACGTTAGTCTCTAGAATGTGTAAAAGTGAGTGGATTTGATCAATTCCAAAGTATCTAATACGAGCAAATTTTGCTTTTTAATTTTTGCAGGCCTACGTCGACTGCGCGGTAGGCATAGCCCATGTCGGGAGCGTGATGACGTTGCTCGGGGGCGTCCAGGTTCTCGCCTCCGCCTCTAATTGGTTTCTCGTCAAACTCTTCGGTAGAGTGACGGTCGTCGGCGTCGCCTTCGTCGGCTTGCTTTCGTGTTTTGTGGCCCTCAGGTTTCTGCCGCAATCCATTCATCAACAAGAAGCAGTTTATGAAGCTTATCTTCTCGTGACGGCCTTTTATGCAACCTTTGATTCGTTAGCAACGCCAAACCTTTTTGGTATGTTTACTTAAGCCCATCTTACTTTTAAGCAATGTTTTCATCAACTCACTAAATTCTGTTTTGACAGAGTAATATGTAATCACTGTACTGTCCTTCTTAATGAAGTTTATTGAGGCCTTACAGTACATAACGGAAGAAATACACATGATTTCCCGACCGGTTTCGCCGTTTATGCATTGTAACGCCTCCAGAGCAATATTAGCTAACAGGACCAGACAGAACGCACCTAGATATACGGTACAAAGCTAAGTGACCTACTGAATTGCTATTTCCATCTCTAATACGCATACAATACTTTGCAAAGACGTGCACACCTAAAATGACTAAATACCACAGATCTTGCATATACACGTTCTTCCTATCGCCCTTTCTGCCATAGGGTCTACATAAAAGCCTGATAACATTAAATACAAACCCACATCCACACAAAAATCTATAGAAAAACAATTTCTTAAACACTTGCCATATTTGCAAGAAACTCTTACACCCAGACGTGGATACTTCATTTCCCTACCCTCTATGGTTTGGCCCTATTGTGGATCCGCTTTTGAGACTTGGCTTCCGGACTTGTTCCGAGCGTGGTCTTTCCAAATCAAACTAACGCCTACAATTTATTATTGTTATTAATATTTGGAAAACCAAACTCGGATCAAGTCCGGAAGCCAAGTTCCAGAGGCCGATCCAAGAGAGGGCTAAGCCCAAGGGGCCCAAATGCAAGGTCTGGAAAAATTAAGTGCTCGTGGGAGTATTAATGTTTGGGTGTAAGAATTTCCTTACTATATCATAAGGATAAGAATTTATGAAGTGGGCCCCTCATGAAATTTTCATTATAATTTAGTAGGACCTAATGTAAAGCAAGAATCATAGCAAGTGAAAAAAACAGTTGCTTTACAAGGAAGCTCCCTATTGCTGTCAATATTGAATGATGAAGAGTTACTTGTTTAGCAGCCCAGTGGTACGATTGAATAGCTTGACAAAAATTGATGGCATTCGCGTAAAATCAGAGATCACCAAATTATTTTTTCAAATTCTAAATCGTTATTAATGTGTTTCTTCAGATTCAATGTGTTTTTTCAAAATTATTGAAATCGATTTAAAACATTAAAAAATATTCATTTTTTTTATTAAAAATTTATTATTACTTTTTTCTTTTTTTTTATACACAAAAATTTTTTTTCTTATTCTTTTATGTTTTGTTCTGAAATGTCTACGTTTTACTTGTTATCTTTAAAATTTCAAAGATTTGATAAAATTAGCTTGAGATAAGAGTTTTTAAACAAAAAGTACCAAAAAATGTATTTGTTTATAACTTTTTAACAAATGCAAATTTTTCAAAAATGTTTTGGGAATTTTAATACTCCATTAGGTACTACCAAATTATAATAAATTTCATGACATGTTTGTTTTTGAGGGGCCCACTTCACGAATTCTTACCCATAAGCATTTAGGATTGTGGCTTTCTCTAAGGTTTTGTATAAGTGTGGGTTTAATTAGTGTTGACAGGCTTTCGTATAATAAACCCAGTGACAGAAGGAACGACAGGAACAATGTGTACCCCAAAGGCGTTTTATTTCGTATATTTAGTGATTTTGCCAGTGGATGTCTTTTGTAAATTGTGTATACTGGGGATAGAGATATCAGTTATGTAGGTCACTTTGTTTTGCTTAGCTCTATTATGAGGGATAGTTTTATCAGTGATTATAGCTATCAAAATATAGTTTACGGAGTTTGGTGTTCTCTAAGATACTTTCTGGAATATATTTATAGTATGGAGTGTTGATGTCTCTAAGCTTGTTTAACTTAGCTAGATGTTAATGTATGGTATTGACTACTTGGTTATGTCTGTGTAAATGATCTGTCTGCGCGAGTATTTTGTAACTGGATATGACATGTTGGATGGTGTCCTCTGCAATAAATGTATGGCATTTGCATATCAGGTCTATATTGCTGGATGATGAAATAAGAAAGACGCTACCATATTGCTAATACCGGACCTGTTCGTTTTACTTATTCAATATGGCATTTCCTGCAAACCCCATCAGTCGAATCTTTGACAATAAGTTTTCTGTAGCTTTTAGTGTTAATAGCCTGGTCTTGTAGGGCAATCATGGTTTCTTCAGTTTCTCCAAAGAGACTCCCAAAAGTTCAACGCTTTTTTGTTGGCGTGTGGCTGTTTGAGGTCAGAAGGACGTCTGCCATGGAGTTGCTTTCCGAGCCCTGATTGAAGTTTAGTGCATGTTATGGGCGTTCTGCATGCGGTTCAGATTTAAAGGTGTGTATTTTGTATCAGCCATGCAGATTGCTTTGTGCAATGGTTATGTGCATTGTTTAGAGTAAAAGAATTCTCTGGGTGACTGAGTCTGTGATGTAGATCTATTATATCAATAAGGCCTTCGAACGAGGCAGGGCGTGTGGTTCACTCTTGTTGTTGTTGTTGTTATTATTATTATTATTAATGCTTTTCTTAATTTTGCTTGCAGCCCTCTACGGGTCGCTCTTCGAGGACAATCTGAACGGTTCGTACGGAGCGGCCAGCGTCTGGTGGACGATGGGTTCGCTCATTTGTAACGCAGCCAACGCCGTCGCCCTTTGTGTCGACGCCAAACTCTACGTAGCCATTGGCGGCTCCATCTTCAGCTGTGCTTTCTACCTGTGCCTCGAGAAGATGCTCACGCAGACGCGCCACACGCCCACGGAAGCAGCTCGCTTGCCGTGACGACTGCAAAAACGAAGACAAAAAAAAAAAACTCAAAGAAAAAGAAAAAAGAAAAAAGAAAAAGCCTCACGGCTCCCAGCAAAGACTAAGCATTTTAGATTGTGTTCTCCGAGAGATCAAAGCTTCGATATGGACTCCTCGAGTGGATGCGAGAAAGTGGACTAAGATGATATTAGGGTAAACAAAATCTGTGCAGAACTGGTAAAAAAAAAAAAAAAAAAAAGTGCGCTCTTAAGGGAAAAGGTTTGCTTACCCTTTTATTAGATTATTTATTTAGTTTATCTGGCAGATAGGGCGCGCGCATGTATTATAATGAATAAAAGTTGCTATTTTCTATGGCGTGTATTCCATTAAGAAAGTGAACATCTAAACACATATTTGAAGTGCATTCTTTATGACGCCAAACTTTTTCTCTAGCGATTCGAACCTTCAACCGGGGATAGCGTCGCTTGGGTGGTCTCAGTTGTTGAATTTAAAATTTTCACGTGCCTTTCACGGATCTTTTCGATCTAATAGGATTTATTGACAAAGGCGGAATAATTTTTCCTCCTCCTTCTCTTTCCTTTGTCCTGTTATCTTTTTTTTTCTTCTTTATTTTCACCTGACTCATGCCATTGGAGGAGGTTGGCGTTCCTCGCATGATGCAGCAGTTTCTCGTCGTCAAACAATGAATGGAAGAAGCCGAGGCGCAAAACAAGCGCCACCAGAGGCGGGGGGGGGGGGGGGAATCGCAGGTGAATCCACCAACCAGACACCAGAAGCGTTCACATGTAAAACTGTAACTCGCTCCCATCAGACATAAACCTAAAATTAAATGGAGTGCAAAAGAAGAAATTGGAATAAGGGAAAGTAGAAACTGAATTCTTCCCCCTTTTTTTTTGCGCCTTTGCATCCCTGATGTGATTATACGAGACCGCATTTTGTCAAACGAGACCGGACCGGGGAACGATGTCAGTCGTCCATTATTCATTCTGGTGATAGGCGACGGTCACCTTTCACTTTTTCTTCTCGTTTTTATGAGCATCCGCGCACCAATCATTTGCATACGATTGGGGTGTTCCGTCCTCGGAGATTTTGTTTGTGTTGCGCTTTTCACTAAGATGCATGGCTTGCAACGTAAACTTCCATTCGACTGGACGCGTGATGGATTTCGTGAGCTCGACTTTATTTCCATCAACTTTGTCCTCGTCTCTTTTCTTTCGCCATATCCTTCAGTTTTAAACGAAAATTTTAAAACGAGACGGTGTAATCTCTCCATTTAATCTAAAAACGATGATGAAAACTGAACACCCAGAAAACAATGATGTCTTCAGAGTTCTGCGAATGAAACAACACTATGACCACAAGGACAACCTCAGATTATAACCTTGTTTTTTTGTTAATGTCCTGGCAGGATCCTTTATACACCTGAAACAAGAACATCCCATAACCCCTGCACTGAAAATGGGTTGCTCTACAATCTTTAACCAAGCACTGTTTGGTTTCAGGGATATTGAACAGTTTAGGTTGATTCATTGTATGCAAGATCCTACAGGAATTTTGGTCATAATTATGTTCCATATTCTTAAAATGCGAAGTTAAAATTATTGGTATTACCAGGAGAAGTGTTCATCGATTCGCTTGCTTATTCGTTTTAAACTCTGGCCGATATAGCCGTTTGGGCACGAATTACAAGAGATTTTGTATACTCCACTTCGGTCACACTTTTTAATTCCATCTTTGACACTTTCTAGTACACGTCTTAGGTTGTTTTTTTGTTTTTTTCCTGTATGTGTATTTACGCTGATGAAGAAGCCCCGGTCATCGAAATTCTAAAGGGCAAATGACATCAAATCGGAACTTGATTTCATATAGTTTTGAATACTTTCCTGATATTAAATATGAATTTTATTATATTTTTTTTAACTTTCATTTTTAATAATGAAAACATAATTTAAAGGCCACTTCTGTAATATAAATTCATTTTGACAAAATTCCCGCAATAGCGTTGCTTATGACGTCAGCTTGCTATCCGAGGCCAAACAGATTTACAGGCCATGGCGCGATTTACAAGCCACAGACCACGGCCTCCTAGAAACTACTAGGCCTGGACATGACGTCAGTAATGTATTGTTCGTAGCCGACGATTAAGACAGGCCTGGGCACTCAAAAGTCACCTGACCATAGTAGTCTGAGCAATAATCCAACTTTCATTGTCTCCATCTCGGATTTTAACAATCGGTGTTTTTTCGTTTGTTGGAAACAATGAAGTTTGGATTGTTGCTCAGACTACTGTGGTCAGGTGACTTTTGAGTGCCCAGGCCTGTCTTTCTCGTGGGCTACGTGTATTGTTTGAGGCTAACGAGAAAGACAGGCTCCGGCCAACACCTCCTAAAGAGAAAGCCTCTGCACGGAAACGTGCAGTTCGTCAGTTCTACTCGTCAAAATCAGTGGGTTTTTTTCTTTGTTGGAAACAATGAAGTTGGATTGTTAATATACCTATCTTGGTCAGGTGTCTTTTCAGTGCCGGAGCCTGTATTTCCAACACCACCTCTTCTCTTTAGGTGGTGTTGGTATTTCTCGTAAGCCTCGTGTATTGTTGAAGCACTAAGATTGTGACGTTGAACTGACTTCTGTAATAGCACCACCAGTTTGACGTAACAATGTTTTATCTTTTTCACGTTCAGGCCTGGTAGTTTCTAGAAGGCCATTCGCAGACCCGACGAAATTTACAGGGCCTATTGATCTCGTCGGCCTCGGCTTGGCAACGATGACGTCACGTACTGCTAACGCGAGGCCAACGAGAGACAGGCCAGGGCACTCAAAAGGATGAATTGTTGCCCGGACCCCGATGATCATGTGACTTTTGAGCGCCCTAGCCTGTCATTCGTTGGCCTCGCTACTAACTTTTTTGAATAAAGGGACGTTTTCACTTATTTGTTGCCTCTTTCTTAAAAATTTGTAACTTTTTTTCCTCATAAAAACTTATTTTCTTTTTTTCATGTTACATTCTTTCTGATTATTTATTATCTCGATAGCGATATTTTTGGTGTCATTTGCTCTTTAAGTGCTTTCTCATTTTTACTTTTCGGTTATTATATCTACTGTAGTTTCTGATGAACTTTCTTAACACTGTTTTTTGTGGAATCCATTACAGTTTTTCATGTTGAGATATTTCTCTTACCTTTTTAATAATCTTCATGTTAATTTATATAAACGAGAAACAGCGATGACGTCAACATGCCTGAAACACTAAATGCAATGGGTTGGCTATGAAGAGGCAAAATTTTAGAATTCTGTCTCCAGGTATCATTTCTTCGACGCCTGAAATATACGTTTAATGTTAAAGGATTACTTCGAAAAGTTTCAGGAGAGACCAATGGCTAGAGTTATGAAGCCTTCATTTTTTATTATTTTTTTATAATTTATACATTATTTTTATCGAATTATCTGAAAAAGGTGTTTTTTTATTTAAATATACTGAAGTTTTTTTTTCCTTATTTGGAGAAGAGTTTTTTAATATTTTTTTCTTGCGTTATCCTCTCTAATTTTAGATATAGGGGAGAGGGGTCAATCAAATTTCTAATAAGTGACTCCATGACTTCATAACCCTCTAACCAATGCTATTGCTAAAGGAAAATAAGCTAATTTCCCATGAATGCTTTATTTCACCTGGTCATTCCTTTGTCGTTGGTGGACATATTCCGCTATAGATTTTTGGAAGGCCTTTCAGACGTTAGTTTCAGTGCATCTGTCGTCGTTAAACGTTATGGTATCGCTGCTACAAACCTAAAACAAGCAACTGCCTAAAGAAATCGGATCACCCCAGTAAATTCGAAACCACGCCTCGAAAATGAGACCGTCCCAGTCGGCGGCGTCAAATCGATCCGGAAGTTAGCTCTACCAGAGAATCCATCGTTATACATAACACGGAGACACCTGCCAAGAATTACTACATAATTGCGGGCGGCAATCGAGGTGGGAAAGAGCAACACTGCACGGAGGAAGAGAAGGTAGGCAAATGACAAACCAAGGTGGGAATCCGATGAAGCGAGCCATGTAAGAAAACAGATTACAACTTCTCTCTTCCTTTCTATGTCAACTTGTTATACACTTAGTAGTTAGAAGAGGTGGGAAGAGGGGGAGGGAGGAACCAAAAAAACTTAATAGGCTCCTCGTTATCATCATAAAAAAAAAACAAACTTATCATCTCGATCTACACTATATAAATTAACCTTTCTGTCGCTGGATGGCACCATCGTTAAAGCGATCGCAAAGTTTCGATTCTGAATAAGGACAACTAAAGTTTCGATTCCCGATAAAGTCGATACGATTCCTCTGATAAATTTATTTATTTTTATTACATTCCCGAATAAGTACTCCACTCCAATTAATTCTCATTAGTTTAAGAGTATTAAGTTTCCAACCATTAGCTTGATAACATTTCTTTCCTCATGAAAAATAAGGAAAGAATCTGCTTTTTCTAATAAATGAATGAATAGCCGTCAAATATTCTACTATTTCTGCAGGATAATAAACAAACTAAAAGATAATAATAATAATAATAATAATAATAATAATAATAATAATAATAATAATAATAATAATAGGCACCACATATGAGTAAGAGTGCTACTAGAATCAAAGTTGGACGGGGCGTGTCCGATTTCAACTGTTGGAAAGTAAAATTAACAATGTCAAGCAATAGAAACGGAAATTTAATTGGACATGCCCAGTCCAATTTTCGTTGGACAGATTATAACTAGGAAAATAAACTCTAAGTCTGTAAAAATTGCAACACCATGAAGGAATCATGAGAATTAAATGAAATTTAATTTTATTGGTACAAATAAATGATTCGAGTTTCAAAGCAAAAATAAAAACAATATTAATTGACCGAAATGAGTATTTGGTGCAGCCACCACGCGTTGCAACAAGTGCTGCTATACGACGTGGCATGGAGTCAAACAGATTTTGAATGTGTGCCTGGGGAAAAGCACTCCATATTGTTTGCATGCGTGCCCGAAGTTCATCTACAGGGTGTTTCATAATTGGTGTCCCGTCTTTAGGTCCAAATAACGACTCAAGGGGAAGAGATTGGGGGAAAATGAATATTGATTATTTGGTTTTAATGTCACCTAATTCAGAATAAAAACATTTCGCATCCCTGGGGGTGAAGGGGTAAATTTTGAAATTTTAATTTTATAGGGGTAGGGGTTAGACCCCATGTGTTATTTAGAAAGTGTTATTTAGAAAGAGCATCATGAAAAATGTGGGTTTAGCAAAACACCCCGGTGAAAAAATCTCATGCCCTGCCCCCTTTATCGAGTGGGTAAAGTGAAAGGTATGGCTAGCCGAAGTGGACAAAAACCATACGCATTAGAAAACAGTAAGGCCTACATTTGGAAAATTAATGAGAATGAATGAAAAAAATTAGGGCCCATTAGCTTTTCAGGGTAACGACTCATTCATTCTCATTCATTTTCAAATGTACCGTTTTCTAATAAGTAATAAACTTCTAATAAGTTTCTAATGAGTTTTTCTGTTTTTGTCTACATTAGCTAGCCATGCCTTTCACTTTACCCACTCGATAAAGGGCAGGGGATGAGATTTTTTCACCGGATTTTTTGCTATACCTACATTTTACATGATGCTCTACAACTTTCTAAATAACACATGGAGTCTAACCCCTACCCCTATAAAATTTACCCCTTCACCCCCAGGGACGCGAAATGTTTTTATTCTGAATTAGGGGCTCCAGCACTTCACTGATGTACCGATTACTGTTGAGATTACCCACAATTCATAGCAGCTGAGATCGTCCACGATACGCAATCGCACCCCAGACCATAACTCCGGGTGTTCGTCTACTAGGACGTTCGATAATGCACTTCGGAAGGTAGCGTTCACCGGCATAGCGTCTAACACGAATGCGGCCATCATGTACCACAGATTCGTCAGAAAAAAACACTCGTTGCCAATCTGCACGCCAGTCTCTATGTTCGTGAAGCCGCAGACGTCGATGGTTTTGCGTCAAGGGGATCCTGTATAAAGGAGTTCACGGTGCAGCAGACGACGACGAATTGACGAAGCAGACAGGGATACAACTGTAGCAGCTGACCAATTGTGCTGCCAACTGTCTACAGGAAGCTATACGGTCCGTCAGCGCCATGCGAACCAGGTGTCTATCGTCGCGCGTTGACGTCACCTTTCGGCGTCCACTCCGGGATTTCCGAGTTGTCCGGTTCTCGTCGGTCCACTGCTTCCAAACTCGCATCACTGTGCTGTTGTTACGCTGCACACGAGCTGCTGTTTCGCTGCACGATAGTAAAATTCTCCTTCCCCCGTTCAAACTGCGTAAGTTGTTGAAATGTCGCCCTCTTTCGTCGAAGAGGCATCGTTACGTCTCTCTAGCAGATAACCGTAGACTATTTTCAACGTCCCGCTACAGCCCCTCCTCTATTCAGCTCACGCATTCGAGGGACCCCCACAGAAATAAGTCACAGGGGTTAAGGTCGGGACTCCAACTGAATCCGTCGTTGAAGAGTTTAGGAAACGGTTATAGATGACCTTGTTGTTGAATTGATGGGTCAATTCTGTGGGGGTTCCTTAAGGAGAAGGTGTTCAGCACACACCCTCGCATCATGGAAGAGTTCCGACAATCACCGAATCTTGTGTACTGGTTGATAATGAGAGGCAAGGCGCAATGCTGCAAAACTTCACCCTCAGGCTTCGTCGTGTTGTACAGATGAATGGAGCACACATCGAGCATGTTGTTCATGATGTGTGAAATTCCAATGTGTAATGTACATTGTATGATCTATATAACATTCCTATGTTTGTTAGTTCCTGAGTAATAAACCATTAGAATCGTACGTAATTGACTGAATCACCCTGTATAAATTGAATTCTTCTTGAAAATAACGAAATACATACTTATGCATTGTAGAGTCAAATAAGTCAGTTAGTTAGAGCAGTGGCGAAGCAATAGCTCATTCTAACAATGTTCCTTGGATTGACCTCTTCTCATGTGAGCCATTTCATGTCGGTTGTTACATAGAGCAGTCGTCCCTGTCGATAAGGGTCCTGCCATTCAACAACGTGCCCATAACCCGCTTTAACGAAAGCATAATGAAAGGCATGGATTTTCGAGGGAAATGACTCATTGTTTAGCATTTACCGTTGTTATTATTATTATTTTGCCATGAGCTCGCAAGTGAATTCATAACGACGTACGAATGACGGCACACACCAAAATTGGACACCACTTGAATGTCATTCGCTGCCATCTTTTCGCGTCCGCAACCACTAAAAGATTGAAAATTGAATTCAAAGTCGATTCCAAAAATAAACTTTTATGATCTTAAAAGCGTCATGCCAGAATTCCTTTAATTACGAATTCATTTGACGGCGCCCGCCTCCTCTTGAATGGCACTGCCGACGATTATGGCTCGATAATGGGACGGCATCACTCAGCACTGCATCGAAGCTCACGCCCGCCGCCGCTTCAGCTCTGGTGAAATGCGCAAATGGGCAGCAGCAAACCGTCACAATACGGGAAATGCAGGGAACCACGCCACACAGTTTCACCAGTGAGATGATGCTGGCAAAGTTTTTTTTTAACTCTTCCTTATGAAAGAGTTAAGCAGCGAAATTTCATTGGCGAGCAAAAGCCATTCGGCATTGCAGTTTCCGAGACTCAATCCAAACGGTGGTTCCCCAAAGAGCAAGGACCATCACAGAAAGGTGGCAACTTTCTTCTGTTCCAATGGCCATCCGTGAAATGTTGTGCTTAAAAATAATAAGACTGTTACAGCAGAGTAGCATGTGACATCTGCATGCAAAAGTCCTAGCAAAAATTTGAAGAAGAAGCGTCCGAAGACTGGAACAAGAGGTTTGTTATGGCATCGTGACAACGCCCCAGCACATGTCGCCATTAAAGAGAACAGAGTTTTTTTCATATGAAAATCGGGTCAAATGTTGACTCATTCTCCGTATTCTCCAGCCATGGCATCTTGCGACTTCTTTTTGTTCCCCACAATCAAGAGGAAGCTCAGGGAGTTCCATTTCGACAGTGAAGATAACAAAGACTACGCTTAGAGCTCACTGCTCAGGACTGGAAAAAATGCACGGTTCGGGAGAATGAAACTTTCTATAGAGAGTATTTCGAAAAGTGCTAAGAGCACGGTCTTTTCGTAAGATGCGTGCAGCGTTCCTGGCTAAAATCTTTTAGAGTACCCCTCGTACTAAAACAAAGCTGTTGCAAATCAAATTCATTGTAAAGAGCATCTTTATTTCAAATTAAAAAAAAAGCTTCTTAACTGTATCACAATCACTGTGAAACCGGTTGTTTATCTTATTTCTTGTAAACCATTTATCTCTTTAACTAAATGATACAATAATAAGATTTCTTAAAATTTACTAAAAAAGTGGTTTTACCCCTAACATAATAAATGGCCCTCTATTGCCCAATCTAAAGAACCGATGTGATGCAAATTGAAACGTAGGCCAATCAGACCATGGGGGGAGAGAATTCCGGAAAGAAAAAAAATTAGTGCAAATTTTCATCACCAGGTGAAAATGTTGCGCTGTGGAATGACAAATAGAATGACAAACTAGTTTTATTGTTTTAAACAAGCAGGCAAGGCTTTTTTGTTTGATTACAGCATAGGTTCCTTCTCAATGTCGGCCTTATTAGCAGAAAGTTTAGGAAAATTAGAAAGTCAACATACTCAGAATGGAATGGATTGACCCATTCATCACATTTTGTTTAGTGAAAAGCTTTCACGAAAGATCATGGTTTTAAGCAAGAAAGAACGCGCACTGTTGGTAAAGTTGTTTTACCAGAATGATAGCAACAGTCCAGCTGCATTGCAAGCATATCGTCGTCTAAAAGGATTGCGAAAACGGCCCATGTCAGATACTGGGTTGCGAAAAATGATAAAGAAATTTGAATCGACTGGCGATTTGGCTGTCGCATCAGAAAGAGGACGGCGCAAGATAGCAGACGAAGTTGTTGAGGACGTGGCTGTTGCAGTAGTGGACAGAGCTTCCTCTTCTGAACATTCTGCAACAAATGCTCGAGCAACAGCACGCGAATTGTCATCCCATGGTCCACGGTCCCATACAAGATTCATCTGGCACAACAGCTAAAATCTCAAGACCCTTCTCAACGCGCTGACTTTGCTTATCGCTTTTTGCCGAGGATGATTGTTGATGACCTGTGGCCGTGGAACTTTCTATGGTCAGACGAAGCACATTTCACCCTAGAAGGAGCTGTGAACACGCAGAACTCCCGCATATGGGGTGCCTCGCTCCCTCATGTCGTACACGAAAAGCCCATTGCATTCTGAATAAGTGATCGTGTGATGTGGATTCACCGCTGATTTTATTCTAGGCCCCTTTTTCTTTGAGGAAGTGACACAACGAGATCCTGTAAGAAGTTCTGTGACAAGTACACGGTATTATGAACTTCTTGCGCAGCATGCGATTCATGCCTTGCGAGAATGGCGATGCTTGGAAACCACTGTCTTCATGCAAGATGGAGATCACACGATAACCTCCTCTTATAAGTCGACAAGTAAAGGAGATGATCGTGTGATCTCCAGAAGTTTTCCTGATGCGTGGCCTCCACGTTCTCCGGATTTTGAACCCGCGCGATTTTTGGCTCTGGGGATATTTGAAAGATCGAGTCTACCAACAAAGCGTACGGCAGACATATCTCAGACATTCCCCGGGAAATGCTTCATGCAACAATTGATCATGCTGTGCTACGCTTCCAACATGTGATTGACGCAGGGGGCGGATATATTGAACCTATGCTGTAATCAAACAAAAACACCTTGCCTGCTTGTTTAAAACAATAGAACTAGTTTTAAAATCTCCTTTTATCATTCCACAGCGCCACATTTTCATCTGGTGGTGAAAATTTGCACTAATTTTTTTTTCTTTCCATGGTCTGAATAGCCTACATTTCAATTTGCATCGCAATCGGTTCATTAGATTGTGCTCTAGAGGGCTCTGAGTAGGCGAACTTATTTTATAACCAACCTGTATACAAGTCACAATATATTTTTATCTTCCATTATCTTTACATACAAAATAACTGTAACCGACTCGGTATCTGTATATAGAAAATATTTAAGAAAATCTTATGCAACAGGTCTTACTATAACGCTAACAGAAGCCAAAACAATTGGAATTTTGTCTGTCTTTCTGTCTGTCTGTTTGTCTGTATGTATGTATGTTTGTTTGTTTGGTACCTCATCACGCAAAAACTACTACACGAAAATTAACGCGGTTTTCACGATTGCATTGTTTTAGATGTAAGTTAAAAAATCGTGTTTGATCTATTATGATACGTCTTCCAGAAGCAGAGTTCTAGGCTAAACTCTTAAGCTGGCAGTTGAACACAAGCTGACATACGATCAAAATAGGTAACTTTAGTTCAAAATACAAACAACAGATGGCGCTACAAGCAAATTAAAACTAAAGCTTTATATAAAGTTTAATTAAAACTAGGTATCTGAATATGACTTTCGCTTAATAAAATACAATACAAATATACTTTAATGACACAAAGGAACACGTACAACCAAACGATAGCGCGTTTTAATTTAAGGGTGACTGGATGCGAGCGAGCGAGCGAGCGGAGAAGGGCGGTGATTCCGTGGTTGAAAGTGACAACCGAGTAACTATGCTCAAGTCGTCGTTATTTTAGGCAAATTTATTGTTGCCTGAAGCTATGGAATTTTAAATTAGGCCTGTAGTGAATTTTAAATAACTACTTGTGCGAGCTTATTTTATTTCTTTACATAAATATTATTAAAAAAAAATTACAAAAAAAGCATACATTTTTTTTAATTTTAATAAAAAAACAAACAAAACAACAACAACAACAACAAAACGATTCCAAATTTACACGCGCACGTATTTTATTTCCAAAATCCGCTATTTTGGCTGGGTTACATTTCTTAATGAAATTTTAAGTGGAAATTTTATGTAGCTTACGTTTCAAGAAGGAGTTTTGAAATTATCAAGCAATTCCAAGTCAATGACATTAATGAATTAGGAGATGTCAGTGACAATTTCTTTGTTGTTGTGAAGCAATGCTTTTAAAAACTCATTCTCAATTTACTAATATGTCAGAATGTTCTTGGCTTGGACAGGTCAAATTCTTATTGACTCCCATTAAAATCCTTCTCTTCGTCAATAAAGCTTTGTAGCATATAAAACAATTTTTATTCATCTCGGAATATTTTTAATGATCCCCCTCCTAAATTTTCGATGATGAGGCGAAATAACAACTGTCCAGTACTTGTTACGTCCTGGACCTCACTTGTTTCTTTTTTATTTGAGGTCATAAAATTCTAGCCATAATTTCCTCTTTGCAGCTAGGCAGGAAAACGAAAAAACTTTTGTCAAAAAGGATTGCTACATGCAGGAACGCAACAAATTCGAAGTTGCCTGCATCGTTTTTGTTCTTTAAAATTTGATTTCGTAACTTATTTTAAAAGGTCAAACTATTAAAAGTTCAGAATAAACAAATAAAGATACGCATTTACGTTTTTTGTATTCAATAAAGAGACTATACAAGTTTTTTTGAAAGCTTTTATTTAACTTGCAATGTTACTTTGTTTAGGTCAAATCTTGTAATAAAATTTTTTTAATGAAGTGAACTCCATTCTCTGAGAACTGACGAACTGAAAAATCGAATTACAGATGCCATCGCGACTGACCATTATTCTCCAGTGCTTCACAGATTCTGGTTAGAAATGTTATCGTCTTATGTGTCGTGTGAGACTAATGATGCGCATATTGTTATTTCTAAACAATGTCTAAAAAAAGTTTAAAATCCACGCTTTTATCATGTTTAATAATATCTCTTCAAGCTGGCGTCAACAATTAGTGGCATAATTTTGAAACAATAAACGATAGATACATTTAACCTCGTCATAACGAATTCTTTGTTGTGGCGATTGAACAGTTCGTAGTAATGAATTAGTACCATTAGAACATGAACCAGTGAACCGATTTGAAAGAAAATTTTTAACATGCATTGTCATCGGTCTTGCGCATGTGTACTAAGTTTCAGCTCTCTGGCTTCTCGGGAAGTTGGTTAAATATTGATTAGAAGATTTGATCTAAACAAACTAACAGTGCAAGTTAACAAGATTATGTAAAAAGGGTTTTATCAAACCAAGCTTTTATAATGCTTTATTTAGTGGCAACAATAAAGCTTAATTTTGCAACAATAAACAGTAGATACATTTACCTCTCGCCATAACGAAATGTCCAATTGTTACAACAATCAATTCGTAGTAATGAGTTAGTACCATTAGAACACGAACCAATGAACCGATTTGAAAATTTTTTTCTTTATCATAAA
The DNA here is from genome assembly GCA_023313115.1 of Rhysida immarginata. Classification (NCBI taxonomy): domain Eukaryota; kingdom Metazoa; phylum Arthropoda; class Chilopoda; order Scolopendromorpha; family Scolopendridae; genus Rhysida; species Rhysida immarginata. The sequence goes on along the minus strand of JAHWFO010028035.1, from coordinate 2,245,918 downwards.
TTGTCATCGATTCTGCATAAGTGTGTCAAATTGCAGCTCCCTAGCTTGTCGGAAAGTTGGTTTAATATTGATTACAAGATTTGACCTAAACAAACTAACACAGCAAAGTTAAAAAATAGCCAAATTTTAACATTACAAAGCGAGACTATAAGTATCGTACGAGTATTTGAGCAAAAAGCATGCGTTCTTTTATGCTTGGCTGAGCGCATTCGAGATCAAAATAGCAGCAACCAAAGTGAGGGTTGTCACCACCGTTCTCCCGCTCGCTCGCATCCAGGGACCCTAATTAAAACGCGCTATCGTTTGGTTGTATCTTTTGTGCCAATAAAGTATATTTGTATTATATTTTATTATGCAAAGGTCATACTCAAATATCGAAGCCGCGGTCAACAGCTAGGATCAGATAAATTCATTCGATTTACTCTCAAAGTTAAAACGAAAACTATTCTTTATCGTACCGTTCTGTTCGGAATCTTTTTTCTAGTACTATTTCATCTCTTCGCCATCGTTTTCAAATCTGATTTCATTTTTTTTTTATTGAGCATGTGACAATGGAATGCCAACTAGACAAAAAAATAAAAAATAAAGAAAAATAAATTAAAAAAAAACAAACTGCCAAAGCTTTAAATACGAATTCGATCTCATAGATGTCTAAACGTGCAATATGCGCCTCCTTTATACACATACTGACTCCTTGATTTAAACATTCTCCATGTAATCTAGACATGGACTCCATGTAGTCTGGTAGGATGAGCTGAAAATACGAGGAGTGATCAAAAAGTAAGGTTACAAGGCCGATATTCCTGGAGTTTCGTCTGTTATAGAGAAATTGATTGTGTGCGGTAATTGTAATAGATGCGGTCGACAACTGTGCAAAGGTTAACGCAAATGGCGACTCGCGAAGAAATCCGCTCAGTTATTCGATTTCTGTGGGCGAAACATGTAACTGCGGCTGAAATTCACCGGCAGCTGGTAGAAGTTTATAGAGAGACTGTAATGTCTCGTCAGCATGTTGCAGAATGGTGTCGAAAGTTTGCGGCCGGTAGAGAAAAGGTCATCAAATACCTTCCCTATAGCCCGGACCTCGCTCCAAGCGACTTTCACCTCTTTCCTCACTTGAAGGAGCACCTAGGAAACCGACGGTTCGCTTCAGACGAGGAGGTGAAACACTTCGCGATAACATGGAGTGAACACGCCAAGACAGGATTTTTACCAGGAGGGAATATTCAAACTCATCCCACGAACCGACAAGTGCCTAAATCGATATGGAGACTATGTCGAAAAATAACCTAATATATGGACTATCAGCTGGCTATATTGGTTGTATGAAATAACATGTACACATTTCACTGCAAGGTTTGTAACCTTACTTTTTCATCACCCATCGTATTAGTGGAGGAAGGGACGCTGGAATCCGAATTTGGCCCGGATGACAGAAGTCCTGATTTTTATCCTGGATTATGCGCAAGGAATTTGTGTTAACTGCGCCTTCTTTGATTACAAGTATATAAAAATTTGCAAAGGCGAACTTTGGCGACAAAAGAGCTGTTGATCTATTCCCGAAAATAAATCTCAAGCCAAAGGGCTGCCGTTTAGCCCACATTTTGGAGAACCACAGATCTAAACGAAGATTGCTAAAGAATAGCGCGATCGAAAAGATCTTTTTTTCGCTTTTATGGCTCCCTTGTGAGCTTCAGTGTCACTGATTTCAACGGAATCTCTGTTTCAGGACAAATTAAGAAAGCTGAGTGCCTAGTGGAATAAGGCCGCGCGTCTTTATCCTAGAGAACACTCCTGCTTCTAAAAACAGAAAATTTAATTTCGGGTGGGCTTTTGCTCGTCAATAAAATTTCGCTGCTTCGCCGATTTCTTTTGGAGTTGGAAAAAAACTTTTCTAAGATCACGGCTCTATTGTAGCGTGGTTCCCCGGATGTAAAGTCGTTCGTTGCGGCCACGCGTACAGTTCCCGTCTAGCGGCGCTGAAATAATTAGGGAATAATTTACGGGGACAACTTATTAAACCGCGCTTTAATTGCCTCGTGAGGGTCATGGGTGGAGAGGACTTGAGAGACGCAAAGACGAGTCAAAAAAGTCATTTTGTAAGTTTCTACAAAAAAAGGGAGGAGGAGGCGGCCAACTTTAGCGATGTCACCTTTACCGTTTTCGTCGCTTTCCTTGCGGCATTGTTTTCACCCCGTAATGCTTAGAACTCATTAGAGAGCGTTGGCAGATAATAATGTCAGGTCGTTGATAAGGTTTAAAAAGAGGTCGGCTGGGTGATTCGGATAGAGCTAGGGGGGAAAAAAATGCGCGAGATGGGAAGGGGAGATGGGAAGATTTAATTTCCATCCTCATCTGATTTACTAGCCCTTCCATTAAAAACTCTTGCAAATTAATTAAGAAGAGCTAAGATTAGGAAACGCCAAATGCCAAAACATGAAAAGAGAACATGAAAAAAAATAAAATTCTCCCTTTCTACAGTTTATGTCGAGCCTTTATGGTCAAATTACGTATGATAGAGGACTGTAAACTGAGTATTTGGAAATAGGAAACACATGGTCGAAAATGCATATTTTAGGCCCCGCGACCTTGAAAAACAACAATTTTAGGCCCCGCGACACGTGTGAGGAATGTTTTTTGTAAGAAGCTTTCGTTTTCAGAGCAAACAACAATTTATATTTATCCATAAACAAACTTTACACGGTCAGAGCAACGTGTTCTAAGTGGCGGACTTATTGATGGTGCTTCTGATACACAAGCCAACATCATCTCCTGAAAGTTTGATGTTCGAACAGGTCTTGATCAGCTCTCTGTGGCTTGAACGGCCCAGTCTCTCAATTCAATTTTGAATTAAAATCAAAAAAAGATTAAAAGAAAAAAAAAGAAGAAGTAAGAGTTCTGCAATGTCGTTGTCTAAACAGAATCTCCGTAAAGATGTTTTGCAAAACGGACGTGGGAAGCGCTGAGTTCCCGTTTTGATCCGTGGAAGGCCATCTTGTTCATTCTCCTTCGAGATGAGCTTTCGAAAGCAGACTGTTTATTTTAAACGAAAACAATTTTGCCAATTTTCGTGATCCTATGGGAGGGGTTCTGAAAATCCACCTATCATGGGAGGGGACGGCCTAGTAGCTGACGATCGCAAAGCCTGTGAATTTGCATCTTTCGAGTGGCTGGCGGCCCTTATGGCATCCTCTGACCATTTAAACTAAAGAAGTTGAATTGTTTCTCCATGTAATTTCAGAAGGGCTAATTTTTCCATATGAAAATGAGGCTAGTATCCTTTCCACGTTCTCGGCATCCTCTTTGGTGCGACTAAGATTGTCGTGCGTGAGTGGCATAGAAGAAAATTTTTCCGCAGAGAATTTGGGACACACAGACAACGCAAATACGAGGGATGTTTAAAAAGTATCGAACCTTTGGTCGGCAAAAATACAGGGCGTTTCTAAATTATCTCCCGTATTATACCTGTGTTTAATACTCAAAAACTATTACAGATATTAACGTGTTTTTTTATTCACAAAGAAAAACTCAAAGTTTCTTCGCATGCCTTAATAAATTTCAATCTGCCCCCCCCACCCCCATT
>JAHWFO010028035.1:2226193-2236197 GCA_023313115.1 Rhysida immarginata | reverse complement strand
CCCCCCCCCCCCAAGAATCTTTTCCTCCTCCTCAAACGAACGCACTCCTGTGGACGGGACACAATGAGTCGCTTCCTCATCTCTCAGGTGACAAGTCTCTTTTCCAGTAGGATTCTATACTCTGAATTCTGTGGACGTGTGAACAGAAGCAACTTCAAATAATGGTCGTAAAGTAGAATAGGAGCGAAGATATCATCTAACCAAATGATCTATTTGTGGGCAAGCCCTTAAGAGTTCGGCGAGCGACGACTCAAGTTTTAATTTTCAGAGTTCTTGTTTGTAGTCTTTGACAAAAAAATGAACCGACGGTGGAAACTTCACATATAAATACCTTTTGACCGGATAAGCAAGCGACTAAAATTCCGCAGGCGTGTACATAACAGTGTTAGGAACTGGGATGTCATTTCGTTTGAGACAACCGTTGCGCTGTCGTTCCTTTGGCAGCACCTGGGGTTTACTTTTCAGAGAATTTCAAAAGATTCAAAGTTTTTTAGTGCACAAGCAAAGTCTTGGGGACAGCAGTCCTATGGAAGCAGAGTCTGTGTGCGTGTATTGAAAAATACTGGATTTTCGAAATTCTGACTTGGGATTCTTAAAGATCATTAAAAAGTAGAATAGAAATGTCTACTGTAAGACCCACCCACTCTCCATCTCTTTGTCTTCAGCGATAAAATTGGGTTCAAAACTTTAAAAGCTCCACACTTTCAGGGCCTCTATCTCATAAATGGTTGGATCAAATGAAAAAAAACACCAAGAATAAAACATTTCTCCAATATAGTATACAATCTGAATATACCATTAAAAATAGGGGTTCTTATTTAAGATATCAAAGTTATCCCCCCCCCTCACAAGGGTAGGGAGGGGGGCTAATTTTTTGGCTAATGAATTTCCCCCGCAATGTAATTCACTTTTGATTTTGGACATTTTTTTCGTACAATGCTTTGTTTTTGAGATATTTCCAAATCTACACTTAACTGAACCACCCTCTGTATATATTCGTTTGCTGATATTAAATATTGTTGTGGGATGTGGTCATTCACTCACTTTTGTTTAATCTCATCCCATATTAGCAAGAATCCTTTATTTCTGTCCAATAGGCAAGAAAACAAAATGGCCATCTTCAGACTAGCAAAATCAAAACTCAAAAACTGCGTCATCCTTTCATTTTTATATTACTTTTTGTTACCCCATCCGCCATATTCACCAAACATGGCCCATCAGATTACCATTTATTTGCACTAGGCCAGATCAAGAAGAACTGCGCGTCCTGCTTCGGTTATCAGATTGTGTTTTCAGTTCGGGTAAAGATCGGTTAAATAACGGGATTGGTGAAACACGGTTAATAGACGTCATAGTATCGGTGCACCCCTCCGAGCATATTCGTAGCTAAAGGTCGGATTTTGTAGCAAAACCTACCCATAATGCATTACAAATTGTAGGTAACAGTCATTTCGCTTCGAAGCAGTGTGACCGGAAAGTGATTAGCTAACCACGGTCTATTGCACGTGATTACCTCACAATGCAAATAAGGTATTCGATCCCAAATCAAAGAGAAGATAATAATAACAAATCGTAAATACAAAAGAGAAAAGGGAAGGAAAAATTCCCTTAGTAAGAGCAGTGCCAGCGATAGGCACGGTCCCTGATTCGTGTCTAGGTATCGGAATTTTTCCTTCCCTTTTCTCTTTTGTATTTAAGGAGAGCGGTTTACTTCTCATGAGGTTTTCTAATTAGATTGCTTCAAAACAATCGGACTTCTTCTATCGCGGAATCTACTTAGTGTGGTTAGGAATATCGTTACTTTCCTTAAAAAGTTTTGAGCAAAAAAACAATGTAAACTTATTTCTGCACCCAATAGCAGCCAAGAACTTGGGTAGTTTAAAGTGTTCACTGAAAATACTATGCAGTCAATACTAGGAAGACAACATGGAATGGCCAAATTTCCTTCTGTGGAAGAAAAGAGCGCAACGTCTTCCAAATCAGCGCCTAATTGGATGGCAAATTCGTCGCTCTTGCGAGCATGATGATTCAAAGAAAGAAAGGAACTTGTAGGCCACTGGTTAACCAAACCAAGCCAGCCATTGTTGTCCATCGTTTTCAAATTTTGAGATTCTTTGTTGCCTCCCACCCAACTCCTCCTCGTCCTGTTTTCAATCGACTCAGCCTTCCTTCCTTCCTTCCTTCTTCTCTCCTCCATCTTCTTCTTTTTTTCGTTTTTCTCGGAAGGCATCGAAGCGGAGCGTCGTCGGTGACATTTAATTTCGCGGGATGATCGAAGAGGCCCTTGTACGCGTTCGCGCACCATCGCTCGTTCGGCCCGTGGGCCACGAGTCTCGCTCCTCCACCCCCTTGCCACCCAGCCACCCCCGCATTCCTTTTCCAACGGCAGCGCCATCTGCAGCCGTGCTAATGAGATTGGAGCCGAGGCATAATTTATGAAACGCGGGTTTTGGCGGAGGGAAAAGGAGCGACGCCTGGTGCCGGCGAATGGAAACACCACTCGAAAACCCAACGTTCACTTCATCGGATTGCAATTAATGAATCAGCCCTAAATTACAAAATGTTACATGGGAGTTTAATTTCAGAGAAGGCTGCAGGGAGGAGGAGGAGGAGGAGGAGGAGTGGGGGAAACGTGTTGCTATTGGCGTAAGAAACAATGGTCGCACGAGGGAATGATGATGGACGGTGGATTACAACACTTATTAATAAAAAGGTGGATGGAAACCGCTGCTCAATTGAAACGAATTGAAAATTTTACGAGGCTCCTCCATTCTTTACGGCAATAGTCTCCTGGGCGAAGAATGAATGAAAGCGCAGCCTCCTCACTACTATTTTCAATGGCAATACCATTGAAGGTGCTACCTAAATCAATGCAATGGCAACAATGTCAACTCGAAGAGTGCGCGCATTAACAAAAATGAGCACTTGGTATATGATCCATGTAAATCAAATGCAAGTGTCAACGGTTACTTCGTATCTTAACAAGAGGTTAGATATGCCAAGAAACACAAAGGATGATAAAGGAAGGGCCACAGAGGACGCTACGATCATCCACGCATTTATGGTCGACACGAGTGACATGCACAAGGAAAAAAAAATGTAGTTCAAATAACTGAACAATGCATAAAGAAAAAAAACCCTCTTTAGCTACACTAGCACGAGCACACAACAATAAAAAATTGTAATAATTGTAAAAGAAAAGAAACAAAATAGCTAAATACGCATTTCGGAAGCAAGGTTTCCATCTTTCAGTAGGTAAAGAGGAATGAAAGGGAAAAACCCGTTTCTGTTTGAAATAAAAGTCTAAAAATAATTAGTCAATCGGGGAAAGCGGACACGGATAAAAAGCCAATGAAGGATTAGCAATCACTTTCCGTATATTGAATGATATGTAGGTCAGTGAACCACTTTATTAGGGGAGAGTCATTGATGGGTCCACTGTCAAAGTTTAAAAGTTTAGATTTTCGCCCTCCGCCTTTTGGATCGCCATGCTCTCGAATGGATCCAATAAAAATTTTTTAGTTACAGGAAAAATAATTTTTAATTTATCTTTGGTAGAACCAGCACCATTTTCAAGGGCATGTTTCGCCAAAGCAAACTTGTCAGTTCTGCCAAATTGTACATTAATAAAGAAAGATAAACAGAATTGTACATCTATGCCAATAAAATTCAACTCTTTCGGGTCAATTGGATCTTGTGCCTCCCGCTTCTTCACGACTGAACATTCCCTTGATTAGGAATATCCAACATTAAGCGCATCGATTCACGCAATGATGGTGCGGGAAGATCATCCAAGCAGGCGCAAGAAATTTCAACAACCCACAGAGGCCGAGCGATATGGACGTTTCTCTTCAACTATTGCGTTTTGCCGATATGAATCCAAAGAGCAGCTTCTATAGCCAACACCAAGCTCAATGACATTCTTCCGTTACGACTACCGGGTGGTCCACAAGTCTGTCCCCCCCTTTTATTTTTTGAACCGAAGCAGATATGTCAATTTTGATGAATCCAATGAATAGGAAGTTGTGGGTGGCCTATCCCATGGTGCACTTTTCATCATCCCAAATATGCAAATTAGGACACATTCAAAATTTATCTCAAAAATCGTAAGGGATAGAGAAAAAAACCCAATTGCAAACTTGTTCAGCATAAAAAAACAAACAAAATAAAAAAAATCATCCAAATCGGACCAACCAATCACCCACAATCAACAAACAGTCACACTGCACAAGGAAAACTGAATGTTGATATTTCCGCCATGTAAAGCATGCAAAATCAAAAAATTAACATAAATTACCATACTCGTATTCACTTTCATGCGGAAAAGCAAATAAAAGGCATGTTTCAGCACACAGAAGAAAACAATTCCAGGATGGCAAGCTACAATGTTCCGGAAATGGTCAACATGATCTTCTGATTGTGGGTGATTGGTTGGTCCGATTTGGATGATTTTTTTTGTTTTGTTTGTTTTTTTATGCTGAACAAGTTTGCAATTGGGTTTTTTCTCTATCCCTTACGGTTTTTGAGATAAATTTGGAATGTGTCCTAATTTGCACATTTGGGATGATGAAAAGTGCACCATGGGATAGGCCACCCACAACTTCCTATTCATTGGATTCATCAAAATTGACATATCTGCTTCGGTTCAAAAAATAAAAGGGGGGGGGGGACAGACGTATATACGATGCCGTTCGACAAAAGCATTCTCATTCTACCTGGAATATTCCTTCTTCCATTCACCTGCATCGACTACACAACTCCAAACCTTAAACCATGAAACGGGTGACTGGATGGAAAACGGGCGCAGCCGGTTCCTCCTCCTCCTCCTCTGGATATTCACCCAAACGTGAACACTTTCCGTTCTTAACAGAGGAAAACGCAGCATGAGAAACTCACCACGAAGAAGAAATCAGCTGTTGGGCTTTCCCGCAGAGTGCCTGTGACAAGAGCGGAAGAGGACATTTTGGAATCTTCGTCAAAGCGCGCACTTTAAAAAAAAAAAAAACAAAAAAAAAACCAATTGGCATACTGCGTTTTGATAACCCGCTTGGAAAGGAACATATATAACGCAGAGACATACCCACGTTTGTCACCTTTACAAGAGCGAGCTCCCGGGGTCCCCGTTGCTTTTCATTTTCATTTTTGTATGAAGCGTCGTGATCCTCGCCGATCGCCGTTTAAACGCCACTTTCCCTTTTTCGCCCGCGACTCGCGCCCTTGTCAGAACGAACGATAAATAACGGCACTTTTGGTTCCTCGGACGAGTTCGGAGCAAAGTTTCGCGGCCATTTACGTTCGAAATGAGTTTTCATATTTAGTGCGGCCGAGGTCGTTGGGAGAGCGCGAGGCGGGCGATGCTTCGATGCACGTGATAACGCGGGCGCACCGGATAAGGCACGACTGTAAATCAACGCCACCTGCGGTGTCCAGTCAGTAGAGACCCTGCCATAAAAGTTTTACAGCCCCGACCCACCTACACACGTCAACGCTCACAATAAAAAAGGGGTCGGACAAACAAACAACACGTCTAAAAAGTGACGGTACAAAATTGAAAAAAAAAGCCACGACAGTGAGCCATAGACAATTGAGATATATTAATTTCAAAAAGTTAGAAAAACAGGAAAAAGTTAGGATGACGAACCCAAGAATTCAACGAAACCTGAAGAAATAAAGCTTGGTAACAGCTTAATTCCAGGAAAGTACATTGGTGAACTGCAGCTATGTTTTCTTTTTCAGCCCATACAAGTCGGTTTTGGTTACGTTCATTGCCGATACAGTTCTGGTTATTCATGATGTCGATTATTGGCATCGTCATAACGTTTTAAAGCTCCAGTGAAGTCAAGAATAGGAACTTTATTGTTTTGTTTTTAGAAAACGCCTTATAGAATATTTATTATTTTTTTCCAGATATTGTAAAATTTAATTTGAAATATAAATGTATAACTAAAAGAAGAAATAATCCCATTAATGTGTTGAAAACCTGAAAATTTTAAAAAAAAAACAAAAAAAAACAACACCTCGACAAAAATATAGGAACTTTCTGAAAATCTTTTCTTTTATGTCAAAAAATGATCCCCACCTTTATAAAAGAGTTGCATCTGGAGCATACCATTCTACTAGAGAGGGTTTTCAATATTTGATGGTTAATGCTCAGAGAACAACTTGCCAAGAGGCTCAGTTCTATCTGCATTTGAAAAGGGGCAGATTTCTGCCTTTTACAAAGATAAGAAACGAATTTCAGAAATGGCCTCTCTTACACATTGAAGAAAGCATGTCGTTACGTCGTATTTTAAAGATCCCAGAACATGTGGAGTGAAGAAGAGGTCTGGAATAAGCAAGAGAGACGCCACAGCTCTACTCCGAATTGCCTCAAATTCTGAAAGCATAGCCAAAGATTTGAAATTCAAGTTGGACTGGACTGCAGTGTACGAACTATTCAATAGAAAACCCCTCGTACTGTTCGCGAAAAAATTGTGCTGAAAACCAGCACTGGAACCACGACATAGAGATGCCCGTCGAGAGCTTATTTCACACAAGAGGTGAATCACTGAATGGAAAACGATTATGTTCTCAGACGGGAAGAAACTCAATTTAGATGATCCTGATGGATTCAGATATTACTTACATGATTTAAGGAAGGAAGATATACTCTTATTACGAGGTCAAGCAGGTGGAGATTCCCTATTGATCTGGTAAAAAATGTGAACCGTAGTTTATGGACGGTCGCATAACATCAAGGGGTTACATAGAACTACTGTTACGAGTTCTCCCTCTTCAAGGAAGATCGATAGCGGGACCAAAATGGCAGTTCTAACACGGCAATGCCAGAATGGTTTGCTCTGAAGAAAATCAAGCTTTTCAAGACTCCAGCCTTATCACCCGACATGAACCCTATCGAAAATGTTTGGGTCATGTTGACAAGAGTTGTGTACAAGATGGCAGACAATTTTCATCCATACAAGTACTCAAAGAAGCCATTATTTTTATCGTTGCAGAATCTGGCTCAAAATATTAAAAAACCTGTATGATAGCATGCCTAACCGAATACATGCCTTGATCAGTGATCAAGGTTTCTATACAAAATGTACAGGGTGATTCAGTCAATTTCTGACCATTTCACTCGAATGACGTGCATTAGGGATAAACAATTGAAAGAATATGAGCGCCATATCGAATTTCTAAATAGTTGGAGTTTGTATTGTTGCAACGGCGCTGCATGAAAATCGTATTGTTGAAAAATGGCGCCCGCTTTATCAACAGAGCAGAAATGCAAAGTTGTCGAATGGTATTTCGAGACAAAATCACCTGGAACCGTGCAAAGAAGTTCCGGAAGGAGTAGAAGTGTCGAGACGCACCAGGCAGGCAAGCAATCATGGATTTTTTTTCAAGCAATTTCGTGCCACTGGATGTGTTAAAGGCAAGAAAAAAGGCGGGAGCGAAGCTCGTGTTCGAACGGCCGAAGTTGTCGAAAATGTTCGCACAAGGTTGGTCGATTCCCCTACGAAGGCAGGGCTGTCGTATACCACGAGAAAGGATTCCCGCCTGTTCCCGTATAAGATCCATGTTTATCAGGAGTTAACAGACACTGGAAGACAGAAGCAACAACAATTTGCGATGGAGTTTGGAGCAGAAATGGAAGCCAATCAGGACATTGTGGACAACCTGTGGGTGTAAGATGAGGCCTTCTTCCATCTGTCAGGTGACGTTAATAAACACAACGTTCGTTTTTGGGGTTCCCAGCTCCCTCATGAGATCCATAAGTCACCTCTTCATCCACGAAAGTTTATGGCTTGGTGCGCGATTTCCAAAAGAGGCATCATTGGTCCGTTCTTTTTTGAGGGCACCGTAACGTCACAGGCTTACCTTAACATGTTGAAAACCTTCTTCATCCCCGAGCTGCGAAGGAGGCGTATACGGCTTCGACATCAATGGTTTCAACAGGATGGGGCTAGGCTTCACACCACATAATGAAGTGCTAGACTTTCTCGATCAGAATTTCAAACAGGTTTCCATATCGATTCGGGGGTGGCTTTCTTTGGCCCCCTACGAGTCCTGACCTAAACCCATGTGATTTTTTATCTCTGGGGGTTCCTTAAAGACAGTGTGTTCACTACAGCACCAAAACCCTAGACCAGCTGCGACAAAGTATCGTCGACTGCTGCACCCTTGTGGATAGAGTTATGAACAACTTCACCATTCGGCTGCGAGCAGTTCAAAACGTTTGTGGTGGCCACATTGAGACTTTTCCACCATCATCATTGAGACTTTTCCACGGGAATAAAAACTCCGAACTGCCTAAAATATCATACTGAAATGCTAAGTTTGGAAACATTAATGGGTCAATAAATCATAGTGCTGAAATGGTCAGAAATTGACTGAATCACCCTGTATTAAATGTATTCGACTACATTAAACCACACAAATTCCTTAAAATAAAATGTTTATATGAAAGTTCCTATACTTTTGACGTAGTGTTTTTTAGAATTTTCAAGTTTTCAACACATTAATGAGACTATTTCTTCTTTTAGCTATTCATGTACATTTCATCAAAATAAGTTTTACAATATCTGGAGTTTTACAATTTTTAAATATTTTTAAAAATAATAAATTTTCCATAAGGCGTTTTTTAAACAGAGTACCTGTACTTTTGTCACTGACTGTTTCTAAATTATCTCCCGTCTTCTACATGTTTATTACTCAAAAACTATTACAGGTTTTAACCTGATTTTTTTTATTCACAAGGAAAAACTCTAAAAAGCTTCTTAGCATGCCTTAATAAATTTCACTGTGCCCCCCATTTTTGGCGTGAAGGATGTCAAAACGAAACTCGATTTCCTCCCATTTGGGGGCGAGATCAGCGATTGTTCAATTATTCTGTTCTTGAGAGTTTCAATGTCATCAACGTTGGTCTTGTACGCTCTTGTGTCTTTTACATGTTGCCAGAAGAAAAAATCCAGAGGGTTCGCATCGGGTGAGCGAGGGGGCCAAGGGATTGGCCCGTCTTTTCCAATCCATCGTCCTGGAAAGTTCGTATCAAGGTACTGCCTAACTTGCAGGCCCCAGTGAGGAGGTGCTCCATCTTGTTGGTAGACTACGGTGGGCTGCAGTTCTTCCACCTGTGGAATCAGGTAGTTCTCCAGCATATCTAGGTAGGTTGCAGCGGTAATGGTGTCTTCAGCGAAAAAGAAAGGTCCGATTACTCGATCATGCATTAAACCGCATCAAAATGCTAGCTCGAACATGGGAGGAAATCGAGTTTCGGTTTGACGTCCTTCACGCCATAAATGAGGGGCACATTGAAATTTATTAAGGCATGCATAAAAAAATTTGTTATCTCTCAGATCTTGTGTATATATATCTGAGAGATGATAACAAATTTTTTATGTGCGTTCTGACGACGAGGTGAAAGCTACCATTCAATCCTCGTGTCAACAACAACCTCGAAATTCTTCTCAGACGGGTTACCTTACTAGTCACGCGTTGGCGCAATGCATGGAAAAGGATGGGGACTATGTCGAAAAGTGAATAGTGCATTACATAGACGACAAATGGAAGTATCAGATACAAAAAGAATTTTGAAAATCGGTTAACAAATAAAGTTACGGATCAGTAGGCAAAAATTCTTGAACAACCTTCGTACATTCGAGAAATCAATTTTAGAAAAAAAAGGGGAGGTTAAAAGTGCAGATAAAATGAGTAAAAAATAGACCAACTAAGGAGTTCCCCACTTTCCTGTTTAAACTTTAGAATCATTTCTGTGTACTTACGCCTGTTCAAGATGCCACCAAGGTGCATCAAGGTGCCATCAAGGTCCCACCAAGATGCAATTCCATAGTCCATACAAGCTTGAGCACTAAAATTTCATTTTGTTATAGTGGGTTTATTTTTACGCTTATTTTCAATCTTTTTCTTTTTTTGTTAAAATCAGCGTTTTGAGCTCTACAATTAGAAATTTTTCTCTACCTGTAACGGATACAAAGTTGCAAGGTGCAAAATTCGAAGTC
>JAHWFO010028035.1:2215807-2226093 GCA_023313115.1 Rhysida immarginata | reverse complement strand
GGGGGGGGGGGTAAGAGACTTGACTCACCCTGTATATGTGAGTTATGGGACACATTTATCCATTCATAATTGCACATTTAAGGTTCTCAAAAATATTTTAAGTTCGTTTTGATAACGTTACCTTGCGCATTCTCAGCTGGTTTTATTCTTGTATTTTTCCCTGTTCTCAAGAGGAAAATAGAAAATGGCTGGCCTTGTCTAAACGTTTTCTTTCCCGCATTTCATTATCTGCGAACAAGAAATACAAGTGCGCGTGATCCAGTGTTAGTAAAAAATAAAAGCGAGAGGTCATGCTCACTGTAGATGGACGGAGTGAGAGCATCTGCGATATTTCGATGGCCTGCAGGAGTAAGGGCTGAGCCGAGCGGCGAGGAGGAGGCAAAAGCATTTTTCCACGCACTCAGCCGAAGGGGAGAGCGGCGTCTGTTTGCTACACACTTTGCCTTACGAGCGCGTCAAAGAGGCAAATAAAAAGGGAGAAAAGGAAGGGGGGGGGGGAGGGAGGGAAGGCAATTCGCCGCTAATCTCCAAGGTACACGGGAGAGAGAGACAGAGAGAGCGAGAGAGAGAATAGGTTTTTCAATGGCGATTACATAACAGAAATGAGCGCGTTCTGAGCAACTGAGCCGGACGAAGCAGCCCCTTATCCTCAACAATGGCGGGTGCACGGGGGCGTGGCTCGTTTCCAAGTCACGCTGAGAAAGGGTGCAACGAAACCAAAAAAAGAAGTTCACAACAGGAGAGGAGGGAAAAGGGTTTTCCCCCCGCCACACAAGCGTTCACGTGGAACGGAATTAAAAATGAAAGAAGGAAAATAAAATAAAACCCCTGACCACTTTCTGGAAGAAACAGCAAATGTATTCCTAAACAATGCTCCGACACGAGAATAAAAGGCAGCTCCGAGACCACGGCGTGATCGGCTGGCTACGGCATACATGCGCCGAAGAATAGCTAAAACATCACCACCTCCATCCGCCTTCTTCCCTACACGTTAAAATCGCGGAACAGATTCCGAAATAGAAATTGCGCTAACATTCTTCCGTTGCAAAAATATTTCCGATTACGTTGACGAGAAAAAAGAATAAAAGTTTAATAACTCTATTATGGAGCCCTTGAACTTAATAAAGAGACACCTACATAATCTCAAATGGTTTCTTTGAACAAGCAGCGTTTCTACAATCCATGTACACTGTTCAGAAAAAAACAAATCGCAGGTCAGAATAACCCGAAAGTTGAAAACTGAGCCCTCGATCATTATTTCAACTTAGCAAACTTTCAAGAAACAATAGTTTAATGATAGTAACGGAAACAAGAACTTTTTTAACAAAAATGAACCGACTTCATGGATCATAAAACTTTCCAGAAAAATATTCAGTCGAATAGCGAAAACCCCATCCAGATCGGATCAGTAGTTTTTGAGAAAATCGCGAACATACATACATACACATATACAGGGTGTTTAGAAATTATGTCCCGTATTATACATGTTTATTACTCAAAAACTATTACAGAATTTAACGTGATTTTTTTTATTCACAAAAAAAGCTCAAAAAGTGTCTTAGCATGCCTTAATAAATTTCTATGTATCCCCCATTTATCCCCAGAAGAAAAAATCCAGAGGGTTCGTATCGGGTGACCCATCCCTTCCAATCCATCGTCCTGGAAAGTTCGTATCAAGGCACTGTCCTAACATGCAGGCCCCAGTAAGAAGGTGCTCCATCTTGTTGGTAGACTGTGTTGGGCTGCAGGTTTTTCACCTGTGGAATCAGGTAGTTCTCCAGCATATTTAGGTAAGTTGCAGCGGTAATGGTGTCTTCAGCGAAAAAGAAAGGTCCGATTACACGATCGTGCATTAAACCGCACCAGACATTAACCTTTGGATTGTTGATGAAAACATTATTATTATTATGAAAAGCTTTTATTTAACTTACAATGTTAGTTTGTTTAGGTCAAATCTTGTAATCAATATTAAAACCAACTTCCCGAGAAGCTAGAGAGCTGTAACTTTGTACACATGCGCAGGATCGATGACAATGCATGTTAAAAATTTTCTTTTTCAAATCGGTTCACTGTTTCGTGTTCTAATGGTACTAATTCGTTACTACGTACTGTCCAATTGCCACAACAAAGAATTCGTTATGACGAGGGTTAAATGTATCCGTTTTTTATTATTACAAAATTATGCCATATTGTTGACGATTAAAAAAATAATAATAAAATATGATAAAAGCGTAGTTTTTTTAAAAAAAAACCCGTTTACATAACTTATTTGAATAGTTAAAAACCTTCTCAGAAAAATATTCAGTCGAATAGCGAAAACCCCATCCAAATCGGATCAGTAGTTTTTGAGAAAATCGCGAACATACATACATACATACATACAAGATACATACGGGTCAAACAGAGAACCTCCTTTTTTTGAAGTCAGTTAAAAATAGAAGGAAAGATTTCGCAAACTTGTTTCGAACCAGGGATCACGAGTATCTCGGACACGAGACAGCACATCTCCAAGTGTCCTAAAGATTATAAGATAATCAAGATGGAAGCCCAATGATAGGGCAGCAGATCGGGAATTTTTCCTTTCTACGAGGGTAGCCCAGAAAGTAACGCAACACAATTTTTTTCTTCCACAATTATTTCTTGAACAGAAAGAAACTTCTACACACGAAAGAATGATGTTTCTTCTACACTCCCTATTTTCCCACATAATCTCCGTCCCGTTCTATAGCCTTCCTCCAGCGAGACACAAGGGCATGTATGGCTTGTCGGTACCAGTCCTTGTTTTGCTCACGCAGTCATATCTTCACTGTGCGAATCACCTGTTCGTCATCCTCAAAATGTCTTCCACGAATGGGTCCCGGGCTGCGTATATAACTTATGTAAAAACGCAAAATGACTTTAGTAGTCGACGCCAAAAATTCTAATAAATCAACCTAAGCCAACTTCCACGAATGGCATTCGTCAATGGCCCAAACAAGTGAAAGTCTGAGGGCCCTAGGACAGGGCTGTAGGGTGGATGGGGGTAACACTGTCCAACCCTGTTCTGTGACGTGTTCCGATGTCCTCAAACTGGTGTGAGGGCGATCGTTATCGTGTTGAAGCAAACAATTAGCTGGATTGTTATGGCGTTCAAGTCGCTGGAAGCGCTTCTTGAGTTTGGTTAATGTGTTCACGTATGCCTCAGAATTAATGGTGCTGCCTCTCCGCATCATATCAATGAGTATGACACCATCACAGTCCTAAACAGTGATCATGACCTTACCAGCAGAAGCAGTTGCTTTGAATTTTTTCTACTGTGGAGAGTGCGGATGACGCCATTTCCTCGATTGTAGTTTTGTTTCGGGCTCAAAATGGTGCACCCAGGTTTCATCAGCTGTCACAATCCGGGACAAGAAGGCTTCCCCCTCAGCTTCAAAACGTTGCAACAATTCAAAAGAAATGTTTTTTCTCAGAGCTTTGTGTTCCTCCGTAAGACAGCGCGGAATCCATCGTGAATACATTTTTGTGTAATCAAGAGCACGGATGATTTCACCCCACACTTCCTATGCTGATTGACAGCGCCAACTGTCGAGTCGTTCTGCGTCGGTCCTGACGAATAAGCGCATCAGCACACTGCATCTTGCCAGGTGTGACAGGCGAGGATGGCCGCCCCGACCGCGGCAAATCTTGGAGCTCCGCCGACCTGCTTTCTGATGGCCTCACCCTCTGTGCCCAGTAACTAACCATAATTCTGTCGACCGCTGATGCTCCATAAACTGCATATAAACTGTTCGTGAATGTTTCCAACAGTTTCTTGCTCCGCAGTGAGAAATTCAATGACGACACGCTGATTGGAACGTACATCACTTACAGACGCCATGTTGTTCCATTGCTGCACGTACGCTATCTGTCGGAAGAAACAGAAACTTTGCGCGCGCACTCCGAAAACTTCAAAGAATGCATATCTCAAGTTTCGCATTCGTATCATTGTTTGGGCCGGAGAAAAAAATTGTGGTGCATTACTTTCTGGGCTATCCTCGTATACCAACAGAAAGCCGATGAACACTCATGAGAAATTAAACAATGAAAACCGGAGCTAATGTTCCAAGCATAAATATCATGATAGCCTAGTTGATAGAGGCAACGTGCGTGATACAACCCCGTTTCAAAATTTTAGAAACCTTTTCACAAAAAAACAATATATAAATTGTGATAATTGTTTTCATAAAACTGAACATTTCCCTGTAGTACAACATTTTCTCTTTAATGTGGCATACGAGGGCGAATGAAAAACTAAGTTACACTCGGCACGATCTGTGTTCGAAGAGCGCCGAAATCATTCGCCGTTTCTTAAGGATGTTGCCTGTATGTCTATAATTGCAACGTGGCATGATCCCAAGTGTTCACGCGTTTACTGCGTACGCAAGAGTATTGTTGTCATGGCGCAGCAACTGGTTGTACACTCCAAATTGGAGATTCGCGGAACAATCCGTTTTTTGTGGGCGAAAGACTTAAATTGAGCTGAAAGGAAATTTGCAGTGTCTACAAGGATGATGCAATTGTCAAGTGGTGCCAGCAGCTCGAAAACGGGCACTCAGATTTGACGGACGAATACCGCGCAAGAAGACCATCCACGTCCAACACTCTGCCGTTAACGAGTACATTGCCCACGTTAACGAGATGATTCTGGACAATTCGACGAATCAGAATTAAAGAAATCGCCAAAACACTTAGCGTTTCTTGTCGGAGTGTGCACTCGATTATTGAGAAACGCTGGAGTGGATTTTTACCGCAGCTGTATGGAAAAGTTAATTTCACGTTGAGACAAGTGTTTACACAATTGTTGGGTGAAATAAAAGTGGAAAAGTGAAATATATGGTGCACGTTGCGTATGGGATATTAACTTACATCTGCTTTTACTGTTTCAGAGCGTTACTTACTTTTTGATTCACCCTCGTATAAAGATTACTAGTTGGTATTTTCAATGTCGTGTCATTGAAATGACCCCCTCTCGTTTCAAACGTTTAGAAATATCCACTTGGCGTTTCATACGTTTAGAAACGCGAGCAGAGCAACCGTTAAACAAAAATAAAATTTATGAACAAAAGACAACATTAAACAAATGTTAACTACTTGAATTGTCCGTATTGTGTAGGATATCCTTTTGATCTAATGACTCTCCTGGATCTTGCTGGCATGCTCATCACTCATGATTCACAAAAGGAAGCAAGAATTTCTACCCAGGAATGCCAGACAAAAGATGCTTTAGCCAATCCATATGACTTTCCTCCAGTCGTCAGGGACCCAACCTTTTGTTGTTTCGCACATTTAACTTTGTTGGCTTTGTTTTGCGCAAGCCATCTTCGACGTCACACAATTCCCGTGTTCCTTTGCGCATTCGGGATAAGATGGTGGCCTCCATTGGCTATAAATGCTGTTTATTAATAAATAAAGGTAGATATTAAATTTTTCCACGCGGACTAGTGTTTTGAAACTTAGGTGTATAAAATATCAAAAAATACTTTTTGACTAAAGGTTCACTTTAAGTTAATTTTAATAGGCAAATTAG
This sequence comes from Rhysida immarginata, assembly GCA_023313115.1. Taxonomy (NCBI): domain Eukaryota; kingdom Metazoa; phylum Arthropoda; class Chilopoda; order Scolopendromorpha; family Scolopendridae; genus Rhysida; species Rhysida immarginata. The sequence goes on along the minus strand of JAHWFO010028035.1, from coordinate 2,220,545 downwards.
GTGATGTTTCTAAACTTTTGAAACGAGAGGAAGGTCATCTCAAAGGCACAATATTCAAACGCATTTGAACCAAATAAAATTTTTTAATATGTCATATTAAAGAGAAAGTGTGGAACGTAAGAAGGTGGTTTCATTTTTTGCCCATAATTTTTTTCAGTTTCGTTTGTGAAAAGGTTTCTAAACTTTTCAAATAAGGTTGTAATCGTGGTCCTTTGTTCGAATCCAGGTCGCGGAATTTTTCCTTCCATTTTTACCATTAATATGCTTGGACCATTAACTCCAGTTTTCATTTATTAATTACTTAATAGTTTAAAGAGAATCGCAAGAGGCTATTTCAAAAGACGATTCGAACCTTCCGCATGTACAGGCAATTCCACGCCACAGATCATAGGTTCCATCCATTCTTAATAAAATTAAGTTAGGTTGCTGTTCAGAGTCCTCAAGAAATATGCTACCACTCAATAGGAAAGTGCCCTCAATAAAAGCAATTTCGATAAAGACCAGGAGATGCGGACTGAAAAAGCCTTGTTCGTTTTAAGAAGACCAGTACATACAGCCCCAAGTCTCCGGATACTCATTGAAGCTATAGCGGTGCTGATTTTACAGGAGATCGCACTTGCATTCGCTTTTACTTGCACGAGTGGAAGTAGTTCTGGTGCCCCAACTCGGCTCTTACACTTTCTTGTCTCCTTTAGGGTCTATGCTTCGTAAACATTTCTATTGCGACAATCTGGATAGTGCAGATTCGCCCAAAATGGCTAGTTAACATTAGCCTTTTAAATTCCAGCCAGGCACCAAGGCCGAGTCAAAGTGAAAAATCCCCAGCTAAAACCATCACGGTATTGCCTCCAACTTCACGTGGCAATGACACACTCCGGCAATTATCACGTACCAGATCCATCGGCTCACAGATCGTGTAGTGTGACTGTTCTGTTGATCAATGGTCCAGCGACAGTATTGCAGTATTATTCTAAACGTTATCGGAAATTGGCAGGTGTGATCAACGGCTTCTGAGCAAGATCAGTGTAGTTGCCTCACGGCAGGGGGTTTTCGATATGGCCTCCGTTCTTGAAGTCGTTTGGGATAGTCCTCACAAATGATTTCCTTATAAATCACACTGATGGAATGACGAAATTTCTAGTCCGCTCAGACCCTGGACTTACAAAAAAAGAAACCCTATAAAAGTTATAATTTAAGCCCTGCACTTGATTAAGCAATGACATATCTTGTCAAACTCCTAAAAAGATTATCAGAGAAATGGCCTTAATGATCAAGAATTTTTTAGCATTTGGGCTGTGCCCTTTACATCACGTTTTTTAAGGACGAGGATCTAAGTTACATACAAGTCAATTTTCAACTTTACTTCGTAAACCCAACATGTAAGGATATATTAACTTGCTTAATACGGAGCCCGCCAAAAAACATGTATATACACATTACCAAATGTCATCTATAATTTTTTCCGTAACTGCAAAATCGAAAGTTACATACTAATATTATTACATGCATTTAGAAGACGACCCCGATAAAAGGAGACCACAATTGCCACCTAGACATAGGAGATTAGTTGATAAGAGTTTGCTAGGAAAATGCATAGCAGCAACTGTTCGCCGTACTCAAAAGTATTTCAACGCTTATGATAATTAAAAAATTTCTAACCCCGTAAGAAAATCACTTTGAAAAGCTCTCGTAAGAAAACTTATATTCATCGCTTGATGCCTTTATGAATTTAGTATTACAACTTTTATATATGTAGTTTTTTTCTTTTGCTGAAGTGTGTATTCCTTTTTCTTGGCGGAAGGTATGTACAATTGGCTAAGGTAAAAGAACTGAGACTCTCCACCGTCCAGCCCATTTTATTACCCAGTGGATAAATGATACCCCAAAGACTAAATAAATAGATAGATATGGTTCATTTTAACACCTTCGAGGATTGGAACATCCTTTCCGTTGAAAGGAGGGCCAACAATCTTGACCTATGATATGCCAAAAAGTGTATTAACTATAAGAACAGCAAGTTATATAGACTATTCAATAAGGAAATCAATTTGGAATTTCTATTTCTTTTCTTGCTTCCTAATATCCCCACGCCCTGGGGGTGCTGCAATTTTAAATAAGCCATTCTTTTTTGAGTGATCAATAAATAAAAGAAGTGTCCTTGTCACCGACGCTCGTCGGGCGGTGATGTTGGACTATCTCTCTTATGATGCCCGAGTAGTTGCTCATCCTGTCACCAGCGGGGACCAAATTGTCGATCTCGGAAGTCCTGTGACCCTTCTTTTCACTCTTCCGGATTCGCTTTTTGGCCAATAAAGCTTCGCTATGTAGGCAACAGATGGCAGCGGGTGTGCCGTTTCAAGCACCGGCCTTTTCTCTTCTCCACTGAACGGAGGAGATTTCGCCGTAAGAGCTCAATGGGTCTTCGGCATTTATTTCCAATGCGAAGAACAGCAGCAATATCAAAAGTAACCAGTAGTTTTTTTTTCTATGAACTATGCCGTCAACATTAAATGGTTTCTATTTCCATTTTTAATATTATTTATTTATTGTTGATAGCACTCCGGAGAAGTAAAAAAATAAATAAATAAATAAAAAAAAACCCAGACAGACAAGAAAAAAAAGACTCGAGTGCTAAAACATCACTAGTCATAAAAGGGTCAAAAGGTGAGAAAAAAATAAATAAAGAAACGGAGAAATACTCCTTTCCTCTCCCATTTTTTCCCTTTATTTCCATTTTCATTTCAAATATTTTAGTCTTTTGTAGTAATACACGAATTATTACAGGTTGGAGATATACAAACTAATTACTTTTGACGCAAAGCAAAGGGTTGTTGGTCCAGAGTAGAATAGCGCTACACGGGAAATAATTCGAAGCAAAGCTGAAGTGTGATGAGGAACTTCGAACATAAAAAGGCTTGTTTGATGGTATTCGTCTCTTATCCGGAACCAGTCTTTAACAAAAGTAGTGATAGCAGGTAAAGGAAAGCGACATCAGATCTAAGTGACATAGTTAAAGTTTAAAGGCAATATGATTATTACTCCTGTTACACGCTTAAAATTTTGATATATTTCTCCGACTTTTCGTGTTATCCCAGCTGACACGCTTAATGTCGTCTGTCCAACTGATAAATATGATATTGAAATGGAATAAGAATATAACAAACTGCACTAATTAGTTGCAAATGCAAATTTTTCATCAAAAACAATCAACAAACCCCAATTTCCATACAATTGCACTCGTTTGGCGAAAGTGAACTTTGCCAAACAGTGAATGAAGCAGACAAATCGTCAACTTCAAAAATACCGCGAACAATAAATCGGATAGACCTCGATTTAAAATGACCAGCACATCGAAACGGAACATAAACAGGAAGTTAACTCCCCTGCCCCAGGAAAGTATAGGAAAGTAGCGGAAGCCCCGAGTTCATCTATTTTAATCCCTTGTATCCCCATTTCTTAAAATTAAAAAAATTGATTTTCTCGAACGTAATTAGAAAATGGAAGAGACCTCTATCGTCTTTCGTTTCTCATCATTAGCGATCAAATGATATATCCCATGCCATATATCGCCTTTTGTAAACGTTCCAAAGACCACGTGACCACTATCCCCACAATTTCGACTCAACTGAGAGAATTTGAGCTAAATTTCTTAGTCATGTAGATCCTTTACATACAGATCAAGGAATCTACGAGGGTTGTTCCGAAAGTAAGTTTCGTCATTTTTTTTCCCACCATTGCATCATGAATATACACCTTGCACTATTTTTCGACACAGTCGCCACCGACATTGAGACATTTGTCGAAATGTTGCAATCGGTTTGAAGAAAGAGTAGCAGTAGACAGGCATGCCCGAGGCTATTCGAGTACAAATCACGATGGCAGACAGACGTGTACTGACAACATCGTTGCATCCCAGTTCACCAGGGAGGAAAAAATTCAGTGTCACCCTCCGCAGGAAAGATTATGGCAACTGTGTTCTGGTACGCGAAACCTGTGATTCTCATTGATTTCCTTCATCAAGGGACCATCAATGCGGCACGCTACTGCGACACCCTCACAAACTCAGGTCCGCCACTCGACGAAAGAGACCAGGGCTCTTGAGTGCAGGTGTTGTGCTCTTGGACGACAACGCAGAACCACACGCAGCAAGGCTCTTACAAGATCTGATAGCCTCGGGCAAATGTCTCAATGTCGGTGGCGAATTTGTCGAAAAATAGTGCAAGGTGTATAGTTCATGATGCCATGCTGTATTTTTATTTTTGGCAATAAAGATTCCGTGTGATAAAAATGACGAAACTTATTTTCGGAACAACTCTCGTACATACCAGATTTCAATCCTTTACATACCTAAATACCATACAGAGAGATGAACTCCCATCTCCGTAACTCCGACCCAAGTGGGTCAATCGAAACCGAACTAAACTAAAAAATGTGACTTAGAAAATATAAGGAGAAGAGACAGACGGACAAGATAAAACAAACAAGTAACTCCATTCTTCGGCTACATAATAAGAATAAATTGAAATTTTGAATAGTTTATGTCTTGCACAAGCCTCCCACTATGGTCTAAAATTAATTCTTTTTGCATAATCCTTGGTCCGAATTTTTAATTATTTGAAAAAATAAAAGGCTCAATATCTCCCAAATGATTCAGTTATCTCCCATCAATTTATTATTCAAAAATTATTCATCTCAATGAGAACCTGTTTCGGAGGAGTTGGCCGCACAAAATTTGGAC
>JAHWFO010028035.1:2089850-2211355 GCA_023313115.1 Rhysida immarginata | reverse complement strand
TTTTCCTTTCGTTTTTCATAATTTAAATCTTATTAGCAGATAAAAAAGAAACCCCAAACCCAATTTCTCGTATAGGAAAAGCAAAGTCAAAATATTTGTAAGAATCAGCTGTTTCACCTTGCAAAGATTCCTAACATAATACTGCAAGCCTGTAACTGGAATAAGTTTCAACGGAGGGAGAAACTTTCTAAAAATCATATCAAAACCTACAAAAGCTAAATAATATGAGAAGTGTGCAAATTTTTTGTAGGTTTTGGTATGTCAAGCTGCTCGTTTTATTTCGCAAACATTTTTTATTTTACAGAAAACATTTTATAAGCGTCTTCTCAAGTTATCGCTCCAACGTACCCACATGCAAAAATTACCGCTTTTAAATGCTTTAGGACGAGAAACTGATGATTGATGGAAGACATTTTCTTGCCTTCAAATATGAACTAATCTTTTATTGTACAGGGAGTCTCAAATCTTTAGGTTTCAAATTTCATAGCTGATAGAAGGCTACAACTGGCAATGAATGTAAAAGTTTTGCTGTACCCTTTGCCGAAACTAACGTCATAGACAGAAAGAGCAGGTCAGGAAAGTAAAGAAAACTACTTTCCTGGCGGCAGAGAGTGATCAGAACGGCAGAAAAAATTTCACCTTCCAACGCCATCTAACTCTGCCAGCCCTCTGTGACTTGAACGAGCCAGTCTCTCTTAAGTTCATACCATAGCGAGCAATGTCGTCCAATTCGGATTGGCTTTCCGGGAACTATATCTCACTGCACCATATATTAAATGCGTGTACTGCAAGTTCTCGTGGCGAGTAACGCTCCATCTTCGACAACAAAGCACAAACAATAACACAAATAAATGATATAAGTTAGCGATATCCGATGTCGATGCAGCAGGCAGTGGTTTGCTCTGAAAACGAAAGCAGCTTAAAAAACGTTCCTCACACGCGTTAAGCTACTCGTTCACAAGATCAGAAATATGCATTTCCGACCATGTTTCCCTATCTCAAAATACTTAGCTGCAGAATTTTGTCCGAAAGGTTCAGACACCCTGGAATCCAGCGCTATTGTGATGAAAGAGAAAGTACGAAGTACAACTTTGTGCCATAAAAATGGAATAATGGAAGTTGTTATCATAAAAATGACACAAACACAAGACGTGTTAAACCAAAATGCAACTACAGCACCTGGCGAATTTAATTTACAAAATTCAAGGCTATTTAGCTATCTGTTACACAAACAAATATTTTAAACAATGGAAAATTAATAAAGATAACCTATCTTCAAAAATGACAAAAAATAGAATACTTACTTTCTACCGACAAAAAAATGGAATAATTAACAATTCAAACTAGGTGAAGTTTATTTTTACAACTACATTTCTGCTTAATATTTCGTTGGCCATCCTTTAGCGAGAATGACAGCGTGAATTCGTTGCGGCATTGATGATATGAGCTTGTCACATTCCTCCTGAGTAACTTCAGCCCAAATTGACTTAAATTTCATTTTCAAATCTGCTATGCTTGCTGGTTTCTCGAGGTATAGACGTTGTTTCACATTTCTCCAAGGTTCTCAGTGGGGTTGAGATCGGGTGAGTTCGACGGACGGCCATGAGAGAACTGGGACATTATGGTCTTCTAAGCACTTACTGGTTGACTTGGCAGCATGAGGAGGTGCAAAATCATGCTGGAAAATTATGTCTTCATCATTCACTGGTAGGTCTTCAAGTGCAGGTATCAGAAAAGCATCCAGAATATCTTGGTAAACAGCTGCATTGATGGAACTGTTGATGAACCCAAGCGTCCAGTGCCCTATGTTGACATGCACCCCCACACAATAACAGAGACCTTTAAGACTTTAACACAAAGAATTTAATACTTTGCTTCAGATGTCGCGGTTCATGTGCCTCATTCTTACGGCGCCAAATTCGACAACCTTTATCATCAAAAACTAATTCGAATCGCGACTCGTCGCTGAACACCACTCTTCGCCACTTATCAACAGTCCAGTCGCGACGTGCTGTTTGCACCACTGCCACCTCTCATGTCTCTGCTTCGAAGTTAAGAGGGGCTTGGTTTTTGGAATACGGCATGAAAACTTCAGATCATGAAGACGTCGAACTGTCGCCGGTGAGATACGTTCACGTACTGCAGCCACTGTCGATGAAAGTGCTTGGAAGACTGAAATGGAGCTTTCCAAACAATCTTCTGCAAAAACCTTTCATCTCTGGGGGGTGGTTTTCCTTTTTCTTCCGCAGTTTGCACGTTGTGAGTTCACTCCATATCCTTGAGCATGTCTTGCCAATATCTTAGAAACTGCTGACTGCGAGCACATGGCTGTAATTGCTATTTGTTTCTGGGTAAGGCCATGTTCTCGTAATGCCAGAATTTGTTTGCGAACGGATGGTGACAAATCTCTAGAACCGCCCATGTTGAGAAGCACAAATGGAATAACAAATGGAAACTTTTACTTGCCCGGTCAATTTGCAGCATACAAACAACTGCTTTCCCTTGTCAAGGCGATACCTCCGCAGTTGCGCAGTCCAAACATGTTTCTATTGAACAATCCTGGTCGTGTAATTCTAAATTAAGAAAAGTCCCAGTCTATCCATGAATAATCACTAACAAACACAAATACTTAGGAAACCGAACTTTGTCGTTCGCAACAAGTTGGATCATAAACCGGTGAGTTTTTGAGTCTTTTAGCCCGCCCGTTACAGTTTCTCTAGGTGAATAAACAGGAGAAGCTGTCGACAAATTTAAAAACGTAAAATACTGAACAATTCCACTTTGTTCATGAAACTAGAATTGCGTACAAGGCTGCTCAACTTCAACTTGCTAGTTTTGTACTCTGCAGCAGCGGAACACGAAAGATAAAAAGGAAGGAGGTGGAGAGAAAGGCGGAAAAAGAAACTCATAATGGGGGTAGAGTATTGGGGGTTGTTAGAGAGGGGTAAGCATTAGGAGAGCGAGTTGATGGACTGAGGGAGACAGGGACTCGACGAAGGCGTTGACAGGATAAAAATGACGAAATGGAGATAGGACGGGATTTTCGACCCCCTAAAGATTTCTCCACTTGATGGAAGTCGTGCCACAGAACCATCTGCAATAGAGCCACTTTTGACGAAATCCAATTTTTTTTGTCCTCGCCTCACCTCCCCCTGCCTACACTTTTGTCATTTTTTTCGTCTCTTTCTCTCTCTCGGAAGCTTTATTAACGGGAAAAGGGGCGAAAGTGCTTAGGGGTGACGGAGAAGGAGGGTACGGAAATGAATATAAAAATTTTGCGAAGAGGGCCATTAAAAAAAACTTAAAAAAAAAAACAAAAGAAGCGAGAAAAGGTGATGTGATTTTGTCAAGAGTCTCAGGCAAATGACTTGACGAGTCTAATTCAGTGATCACTAGCACTAACGTAATGGCCCATTTCCATATCCCTGCTATAGAGAAAGACCCCTGACGCATTAAAAGCAAAATAAAAAATGGCAGGCACTTTTAGCAACGAAACGTTACCGATCATTACAAATTATTATACAAGTTGTTATCTACAGGGTGTCTCAAGCCTTTAGGGTTAAAATTTCTTCCAATGCTAGAGGTCTAAAAATGAGCATTTTAAGATAGGAAACCAATGGTCGGAAATGCATAGTTCAAGATCTCGTGGCGCCTGAAACATTTGCGACCATGGGTTCCTTATATCAAAATACTCAGCTTACAGCCCTCTACAATCTATAGAAATTTGTTCCTAAAAGTTTAAGACATCCTGTATAAGGTGGTTGCCTAGAATCAAGGTAGTGTATTTGCTTTATTTCAGCAGAATTTACGGAGTCTCTGGTTTCATGGTAACAATTTATCACACAATATGGTTTTCACACTTTTACTAGCTTTCAAAATGAAACTAATGAAATTTCTCGGATGTCTGAGTCATAATGGTCAACTAGGCTACGGTTTTTTTCTGTGGGGGATCTACATAACTAAAGCGTTCGACTTTTAAGCACGGGTGCTTAAGAGCAAAATTAAGGGTTGATAGGGATGGATTCCATTTTTAATGGAAAATCAGCAGCGCTATTCCTCATGGTTTTTCAATGGGCGCATTGTTGTTTAATTTGTATTTGGGTAGAAAAAGCGATTAATGATGATGGACCAAATTACTGTTATCGACGAGGTGAAAATTTTCTCTCGCATCAATCCATTTCGAGAGAATTGAGGATTAACCAAAATCGGAGGGAACCTCTAATCCTCAAGGAGATTTGAAATACCGGATACGTATTTCAAAAAATTGCTTGAGGATTGCTTATACAATCGTCTACATCTGAGTTATAAACCTTTCGGTCACGTCTAACTTTAATGGGTCGCGAAAAGATAGGAAAAGTATATAAAACTACATGTAAATTTTGCTGGTTTTCCTAGGAGAGGGCGGGGGAAGGGGGAGATATATCCCTACCAATTTGAGTAAAAATTTTCTCTTATTCCAGTGATTTTATAAGACGATATGTCCTGTGCAACAACAAAAAAATGTTAATGACATTCACAAAATGATATCAAGATTCACTTTAATTATAATCTAAAAAAATGTCTGAACATAAGAGGTACACTAGAAAAGTATTGAGTGTGGCTTTTTTTAACATTAATTTTATTCTTTTCATAAATTAGTTCCCCCGAATAGCAACACACCGATGGAAGCGGTTTTTCCATGGTTCGTAGCGGTCCCGGAAGCTTCTGCTGGAATGCCTTTCAACTCGTCGGTTACGCTCTTCTTAACATTATTTATTATACCAAAATGGGGTCATTTCAAATGGTTTTATCGGCCTCGGTGGCCTAGTGGTTGCGTGATCGCCTCTGATGCCCGAGTACGCATCCCGGTCTAGGAATTTTTCAGGGGGGAAATCCTGAGATCACGCACTTCCTTCGGAAAGGAAGTAAAGCCGTTGGTCCGTGAGTCATTTGCCGGCTGCACGTTAAAGGACCCTTGCGAGGCAAAATTTGCGGCCCCTATAACGCCGTCCTGAAATGACCATGGCAGTTGAAAAGGACGTTAATACCAAATAAACCAAACCAAACCAAATTTTTTTTTTTAGCCGAGGGAATAAAAAGAAGTACTGGGAACCTGCAGGACTGCTTTTTTCCGGCCAAAAATTCGATAATGGAGTGTCACCTAAACACACTTGTGCCCTAGCCACAGTAGCGGATTCTCCAAGCTGTATATTAAATTTGATAGCACAACATTACTCAAAAATTTACCATCCATTTTCGCATCTCACAAACACTACTTCACTTCAGATACTCTCAACAATCGCACAGCAACAGGAACAGGTTCACATTAGTACAGAGTCTACGTCAGGGGTTATTCATCTAGATATCGGTTCGTTCATTGTTGCCAGTCTCGTTATTTTTCTAATGCACCTCATAGTCTTAACATTTATGCATTGGTCTATTTCAGGAAGGCTGGAATCGCTGGCTCAGCAAGATTTTAAACTTTTAGCAAAAGACATGAAAAATATCGATTTAGAAATAATCAGAATCAATGAGTTTCAAGAACAAATGCGATCAAGTATAATTGTGAAAATTCTCGGCACCAATCTTCGACGGACCCTTTTATTATAGTGCGAAATAGAATAGTTTTATAATATTGGGCCGCGATGCAGTACGAACAAATTTGTTGAGTCGCAGTGTGAAAAGACTGAGAAACGCTGATCCTACACTGTTGGTCTATCTCACTTTCGATGGGGACAAATCTTGCATATTGCGACAGATTAGGAAAGCCAATACGTTAGGGTTTTCATAAATTGTTAAAAACGTGTTAAGGATCGAGGCATTATTCACGATGAAAAGGGGCACTTAGCTATTGAAGTCTCCAAATGTAAAGGAATTGTCAAGCCTTTAGTTTGTGGAAACCAGATGCCAGGAACGAAACCGTCGTTGGCGCTATTTTTCGAACTTGTATCCTCATCCTGCTTTTCACCAGCTGGTACAGGTCTAAGGAGTGTCGAGGTAAAGTACAGTTGTGATAAGTACGGTTATTTAAAGTCGGAAATAAGTTGTGATAAGTACGAGAACTTGGCGGAAATTTGGACGAGATTCGTGGAACTGTTCTTTTAAGTGGATACAAATACATGCAATAGCAAAGAGGACTATGTAGAGGGGAAAAGGAGGAGGATGATCGGAAGGGATGCGAGAAAAAGAGAGAGACAGGGCTTTGTCGCTTAATTTGGTTAACGTGCGACTGATTGAATTTTTGTTTTCCGTCGGGTTCCCCGAGATAAATACGGCGAAGCCGGTCCCTTCGTCACGGGAGACGCCGACTTCTAATCGCGTTAGTCGCTCCACTCCATGATTTACATGCAAAACAATTGGTGGAAATTGCATTTTGCTGCATCCTCGTGACGATTGTAATGGGCCCATTGATGCATACTAATCTGTGGGCTCTTAATCTCATCATCTGTACGTCCCCACCAACACCCAAGGCATCCTCCTCCTCTTCCTCCCACCCGGCGTGTCGGGGATTTTTGCTGTTTGTCACATTCACTGCACGCTCCCACTATTAACGTAATTGCTCTCTTCTTCCCAAACAGAACACCGTACTACGTTCCCACGGATTTTCAACGTTACATCTAATTCAATAAGAGAGGAGAATTCTTAATTGCAGGAAGAATAGTCGCTGCCTTATTCAACAACATCGCCTTTATTGCGATATTAAACACTTAACTCCTCAGTGTACTGGCCACAAATCATGAATGGCGGCTATTTCGTGGAGTTTCAAGCGATGTGTAGCCCAATCAAAGCCACTTGGAGGAACTGTTCTCCCATGATATCCAACAAGTGAAGAATAGAAAGAAACTCTCGCATTTTAATGCAAAGCGTCACGCGTCTCCGTGTGAAATTCTCGTCTCCCTCTTCATCTCCTTGCATTGGTCAGGAAAAAAGAAGAAAATAGTAAGCATCTTTAAAAAATGTCCTAAACGTCTCGATATGCATGACTGTTTAAAGATACCACACGTTTGTATTGATTTTTGATTTAGAGAAGTTGTAAAGTTGTATTTTTTTTCTTCATTTGATGGGACATACCGATACATTTTTAGACCCTCTGGGGGACTAAAAAAAACAGTAATCATGACAGATGCATATCTCGGTGGATAGAGAATCTCTCCAAATTTCCGTTCGTAATAGGCACCGTGCCACACTTGTCGATTTAGCCACTGAAGGACAGTAATAAGGAAAACATGACGTTCAAGGATAACAATACTTTCTTCTTCCATGACCTTCACGATCACCTGATCTAACTCCAGGGGCTTCTTTTTATGAGGTTTCGTCAAAGATCATGTGTTCTTGCCTCCTATTCCACATGATTTAGCTTATCTGCAAGAGTGGGACACTTTATCCATCGCTCGTATCGAACATCAGATGATTGATCTGTTGAAGGAGCTTGAATACAGATTGATGTCTCCCGCGTTTCCGAGGGTGGACATATGGAACATTTGTAACATACGTACAAAACTTAGAAAAGAGGACTTCTCCTTATCTGCTTGAAATGAGTGTTTCCTCTATGCCTGTCATGGTTATTGTTCTATCGACGTCTGAAACCCCAAGGAACTTATTAATCGTCTTATATTTAAGAATAAATCAGAAGGGGTTTAAGAGGGTTTTATCCTATGCCATACCTCAGATGTTTAAATTATTGATGAATAGCAGGTTTTAGCTTTACTATTTTAGATGGGAATCAAAAGGCTTTAAAAATTCGTAGCCTCAACTTATAAATATCAGGTTGTTGCAAAAGTTTTATTCCAACACAAAAACGATTGAACTTGAATGACAGATTCAGCTCATGCAGATGCCGGGCAATGGTTGAAAAATGAACCTTGAACTGTTCTGCGAGTTCCCTCGTTGTTACATTGTGATCTTCATCAATTACTTGGCGTAGATCACTATCTGAAATCATGATTGGCCGACCAGAGAGGTGCATCTTGAAGAGTGCTATCTCCGCGTCTGAACCGGCGATACCATTCTTCTATTGTACGTAAACTAACAGTGCCATCACCTAAACGTTAGCAAATGTTTCGGTGACACTGCGGAGCACTGATCTTTCCAGCATACTCGTAGAAGATTATTGCTCGAATATGCTCGCGTGAAAGGTCCATTTCAGACCGTTGATGGCACTCACAGATGTATAGTCACAAAGTTGATTCTTACTTACTTACTTTTCAAACCCGCTTATCCGTTAGGGTCGCGGGGGCAGCAGCCCTATGGAGGATCTCCAGCGATCGCGATCTTCCGCCATCAGGCGCATGTCCTCCCTGGTAATATCCAAGCGACTCGAACCCAGATTCTCCATGTAGTCTAGCCACCTGGTTCTAGGCCGACTCCTTGGTCTCTTATCCACCGGCTTGGAAAATAACAACTGCCTAGGAAGACTAGTTTGCATTGGCATCCGTATCACGTGGCCATACCAGCGCAACTGAGATCTCTCAATGCGGAGAAGTAGCGGCTCAACACCTAAAGATTCTCTTATTGTGCTGCTGTACACTCTATCTAGTAGGGTAACACCTGCCACACCTCTCAGAAATCTCATTTCGGCCGCTTGTAACCGCGATCGCACTCTTTCGGTCATTACCCAAGCTTCATGACCATAGGTGAGAATGGGGACAAAGATAGATTTGAAGACGGAGAGCTTGGCTTTGATACCCAGCTCGCGTTTCGTTACCACGGATCGCCACAGTTCACGTCTGACACAGCTTGCTGCACCGATCCGAGCATCCAATTCTTTCTCCTGCCGTCCATCACTCGTGAATGCAGTCCCGAGATACTTGAATTTCTCCACCTGTCTCAATGAGGCTCCTCTAACATGGAGAGCGCACTGAGCAGGCTGTCTTGAAAGGACCAGAACCTCGGTTTTAGCCACACTGATCTTCATCCCAGCTTCTTCACATTTGGCTGCAAACCGGTCTAGTGCATGCTGAAGGTTCGTACGAGAAGACCCAAGGAGGACAAGGTCGTCAGCAAAGAGCAACCTCTCCACCTGGCAGTCGCCCACACAAACACGCTCATCGCCCACAAAGTTGATTCTTGGATGTAATATAGCAAAGATATTCAGGAATCGAATGCAATAATTTGTTTGAAAAAATATGAACACCCCCTTCGGAAAATGAGCCCTTCTTGGGCACGGGTTCTAGAATCGGAAGAAACGTTTGCAACAACCTGATAAATAAATAATTACAAGCAGATTGACAATCGTTATTTGTAATAAACATGGATTATTATTAATGAGAAATAACAAAAAATCATAAATTACACGCAAATCTAATTACAAAAAGCTAGCTTGTAATTTGTGATTTTTATTATTTTTCACTAATAATAATCAGTGATTATTAATCTGCATACACAATTATAATTTTTATGTACAGAAAAATAAAGTGATTGTTGTTTAATTTTATTCAATCTTCCATTATAGAAAAAAAACTAAACAGCAGTGATTTCATGCGTCTGCTGCTGCACACACGAATATTGCAACGCACTGTATTAAAAAGTTGGGTGATACAGGGACGCCAAAGTGAAAATTTTCCAAGTGCGGCTCTATGAAGTGGAAATAGCATTGCACGAGGCCACGAAAAGTTCCCCTGCTCTCAAATAAACGGGCATAATTAAGGAGGCGGTGCCAATAAACGTAATGTAATTTCGTATGAATGAATGATATTTATTGAAGGGTCGGAGAGGAGAAGAATGCGACGCAAGCGACACCCGATGGTGACGGCAGCAGGTGAGTCACAGCGCTCATTAACTGAATCGAGTTTCAAGCAACTGCCATACAAAAAAAAATCTAGTTTTTAATTAACACACACTACTCTTGGAACATCATAGCTATTATTTCTTTCGTTCTTTGTCGAGCATTTCTTCTGTACTGTTACGTCAAGATTCTTCATTCATTTGGAAAGTAACAATTAACTGATGGATATAGAAACAATATAACGTCATTTATTCCACATGTTTCGGCCAGAGGCCAAAATCAGATATAATGGATTGGGGGTGGGGTACATACAGATGATGATACTTGAGTAATAAGTAACCGTAAACTGTGGAGATCATCACAATTAAAATTAAAAAATAAACAGGAAACACATTTTCATAAGATTTAATAATATACAGGGTGCTTTTGAAAACTGCGTGATCGAAAACATACTTCAATTAAACATGCTTTTTTCAAATGTCACTCGATTTTAAAACGAAGAAATCTTGCGTTACCAAAATCGCGTCAATGATCACTTTACGTAGGCCTAAATGAGGTTCGGACAGACCATGCATTTATAACTGATACGTTTCTTAATTGTCGAGGCAATTACTTGTTTACCATCTAAACAAACAAACAATAAATTGTAACAGTGTACTGGATTTAATAGTTTTAGCATGTGCCTAATTTGGCTTACCTGTGAGAGTGATTGAGTTTAGGGCCAACACATTAGTGCACAGGTAGTTTGCAGAAATCTTTAATGGAGCACGTGCTGGTGTTCATTTTTTTTCATGCGTTTTTGTTTAAGTTATGGGCGGAGTTTAACCAAACTTGACGAGCTGTTTACTCCTTTAAAGGGCAAATGACACAAAAAATTTCGCTATTGAGATAATAAAGAATCAAAAAGAATGGAACATAAAAAAAGAATGGCTCAGGTTTTTAGAGAAAAAGTTACAAATTTTTTAATAAAGAGGCAACAAATATGCGAAATCGGACCCCTCCGTTAGAAAACGATTTTAACAGAGAGAGCTGCGAGTGACGTAAAAGTTGCCATAGAGAGCTGATTGGTTAGCGAACGTCTATTGTTGACAAGCGTTAGGCCATGACAACACCTCCTAGACAGAAGGCCTGATAACGGAAACGTCATACATTTTCACGTCATCATTAGTCGACCAAATTTAGGGCTTCTTATTGGTAGAAATAGGATTAACATTGGTCGACTAATGATGATGTAACAATCTATAACGTTTCCGTTACCAGGCCTTCTGTCTAGGAGGTGTTGGCCATGACCGCCTTTATTGTTACAAAAGAAATGCCAAAACCAACAATGGAAACACACTGTCGTGTTAGAATAGAGCGAGTTGACTATCAATGACTAACCTAACGCGCGCTTCGGGATAAATTGAACCTTCTTTCCCTCGTTACATCGCCCAGTTAAAATTTCGCAGCCGTCTTGATTTATCAGTTACGTGATTACTCTTGAATATGATGACATAGCCGAAAGGGAAAATCCTCTCTACAAGCTAGTGGCTTTCTTTGCATCCTCCGAGCGAAGCCGTCAAGCCCAACCATTTTTTAAGAAAGGGAAGGGGTAGAACAATGCTGCTTAAATGAAATCGTAACGGATGGTGACGCTATTGTCCTGCCTAGTAGAGGACATTCCCAGCTTTTATCAGATGCTTAGTTCTGACCAAGATTTAACAAATTGCTAAAGCTATCGCCTAGGAGGCAAACTTTTCAAAATGTCTTCGTATTACTCGAACAGAACATACTCGAATTCATCCATCTATTTTTCAAAATCTCATTTTATATATTTCACAAATATTTTTATAAAAAGGAAGCAGGCAGGGTATGTTACTAAAATTTATATTAATTATTCTTCTTGTATAAATAAAAATTTAGCCGAATTTGACAAAAATTTGGACACGTCTGTTATTCTCTTTTCTTCCATACTCTTGCCTCTAGCAGCAGTTTCAGCGCATTATTAGCCATTCGGTAGATTTGCAGGTTACTTTAAGATCTGGATTAAAGTCCCTAAGATTGTTGCTTCAGCTAATTGACAATTGGTCAAGATCAAAGAATTATACAAGGCTCTGTGGACGCTCATTATCCGACCCACTTTATTTCCCAATGTTCAAACACTGGAGTTGTACGTAAATTTAAATTGGAACCAACCTATATACTCCAGTCAACCACCAAGAAGGCCTTTTCGCCAACGACGATTAGAACCTCTTTCCATACAAAATGAATATTGAACAGAAAAAGCCAAACTGTATTGACCATAAGATCCATCACTCAATATGAAAATGATAATTATAATTCCGGTTAATATTTCTCGTTCCCAATATCAACTTAGGATGCTTCAAATAAATAAAACTTTATGGACTATAATAACTAACAAAGTTCCGGTGGGGAGGAAGCAATTAATGCATGTACTCAACTTTTTTTTTTTATAAATTAATGACACGACCTTGTAATAGTTTTGTTTTCACAATCAATGCCTGGACTCGATAACTGGAGCTTACTTGCACCTAACTTAAGAAAAAAGAAAGGTGTAGAAGAGATTCGTGAGAGTTTGGCGAGAGTGAAAGGTGGCGCTACCGGAGCGAGTGAAATTGGGGAAAGGAAATTGTCTTGTGGCAAAAGGAAAAGTGACGTGGCTGAATCTCTCCTGTCATTCACACCTGGTATGGAAGGAAGGAGCAAACCAACCAATTATTTTGGGTTGAACCTCGTGACCATCTGTCCGTTCCCGACCAAAAATTTACCTTCGCTTCCCTAACCCCCCACCCCCACTTCTCTCTCGATGCACTAGCGAAGCCCAACCAAAATGCAAAGAAACAGAATGCAATAGAAACAAACTCGACTGCTTTTCTAATTTTTTTAGAGTAGGCGAGTTTGTTTTCAACAAAATTAAAAGAACAGAATGTTTTTTTATCTCTTCTTTTATGGAGCCAATTTCCCGAAGGTAGTTAGGGAAATAAAAGCAATTCGGCTTAAATTCAAAATAAAAGAGCCGACTAAAAAGACAAAATAACAAAAGTTGGAAACTTAAAAACCCATTCTAAACAATGGGTAGCTGAATGTCTAAAGCGACCCTCACTTCTTTTCACTCTTACAACCAACTTTCTTTCAAGGCAGGACTCAACAAATGGCTCCTAGAAAAATTAACAACTTACAGGATGTTATCCTCCAAGACGGTTTCGCTCTAACACGATCAGATATGTGCAGAAACCCTCATATAACACGGTACTTCTACTATTCAACGTATGTATATACATACTCCCACATCTAAAGTCTTTTTCGAAAGAATCAATTGTAACAAAGAATCCTAAAATAATTTTTAAAGGGGAATATTCCATTAAAAAAGCTACAATAAAAGCAGAAATCAATATAAATTATACACCTAACAGAGGTTTAAGGCAAATATTACCTTATTATTATATTACTTAGAAATCGAAGATAAGGTAAAATATTTTAAAAGCATTTTGAAAAATATATTTTAATAGCTCTCGGCAGTTAATATTTAGTCTGATCTAAGTTGGCTACGGACTAACTGTAGATTAATTTGGATGTTTTTAGTCAAGTCACAATATATTAAGTAAAATATAAGAAATATTGATTGTTGTATTTAGTACGATAAAAGCCTACTAATGATTTTACTGGTATGCAGTTTTCAATATTCTATTGTTCTCTCTATTAAGTGAACGCCACATTATCTGTACTTATGTTTTTGTTTGTTTAACCTATCTATCCCATATATTTCTTAATACTACAATTTGATAATGTAGTAATAAGTAGCTGATTTTGTTATACCAATGAGTTCAACGCCCACTGGGATTAACTTGTCGGTCTATGACCATTAGGGAGCAGTTTGTCTTTTTAACTGATTAAATTAAAATTAAAATTTAAAAATTAAAAATTAAAAAAAAAATTATTTATGAAAAGAAGTTTAATAAATGAAAACATTAAACGAAACGTTAAGAAAAAATGAAAAAAATGTAAAGAAATAAATTGGATTCAATATTCGAAGGTCCATACTACGAGATTAAAAATCCAAAAATAACTTACCAGCTGAAAAGTGCATTAGCATAAGAAGAGTCGGGTTTTATTTATTTTAACCGTGTATTAAAATGAAAATAGTTATATTTTGTATCTTTCTGTTGGTTATACACATCTGTTATTACTTTTAATAAAAATGAAATTGCTTGTATGGATTAAAAAATTTTTTGTCACAATTGTAAAATAGTTTTCAGAACCTAACTCCCCTTTTTTTTCTGGCTCTGGACCTAGTATAACGACATTTTTTATTAACCTAACTACTGTGTCATGAGGATTACCTGTATTTAGGAAGAAGTTAATTTAACGAGAGAACACATTACCAATGACAGACAGATAGAATTCGGTCATTTTCAAAGTATAGCTCTTAATGGTTGATGGTGAGCATGTCTTAATAAAATGCGAAAATGGTCAATAATTACTATCCTTGATGTGTTTACTTTATGTTCTAAATTATAAAACAACTCTACATCACGTACCTAACAATACAGAAAGAACGGAGAGACCATTAACAACGACAAGCCTTGATAAAAGTGGGGAGAATGGTGTTCATCATGGAATGGGTGCGGGAACTTTACTGATTTAGACTCTTAAAAATGAAAGTTCCGCCAAAGCATCGGTGGTGGCAGATCATCCTTCCCTTCCACTCAACTCGTCTAATCCTCCGATTGAAACGATCGAAACCATTCATTTTGGGATTGGGAGGAAGAAAATCCAACCATTCGATTGGAGGTGGCGAGACAATCTTTCTAGGAGCTCAAGATGGAGCGGGAAGAAGGGGTAGAAATTGAGAAAGGAGTAAAAGGAATTGACTAAGCTTCATTCTATTAGGATTTGCGGCCGGTGGCGCTTCCGCCATCAATTTTAGAATTTCTGGAGCGAATTGAAGGCGCCGTCAATTGAGCATCATTATCCAGAAAGGCAGAGAGAGGAAGAGACAAATTCACTCTCAAGCGCAGAAATATGGAATCTTCTTATCGACATGGAGTAACTTGGAGTTAAAAGGGGTTATCGACATAACAAGGAGTCTTTCCAATAGCCAAAGGTTCCCGCCCGCGCATCACTCTTACGTAATCACCCAAAAAAAATTCTTATTTTTCTCTAATTTTTGAAAGACAAAATATTATAAAGGCGATTCCTTTATTGTTATGAACATGCAACCAGCGAAAAATGGGCATAACACTAAGGCTAGGGCCCCACTTGCGTAAAAAATTAGGCAGAAAGCAGAAAACTGAATTTCAAAAATTTACGCTTTCAGCTAAAATTATTTGCCGCCTCGGTACATCTGTTCTCATTTGCGTAAAGCAAAAGCAGAACTAAGATTTTGAAAAAAATCTCCCCATAGTGACAAGTTCATGCAACTTTCACTTCACTTCCAAAGGATAAGCGTGGAACACAACAACAATTAACATACTCTTTTTATTTATTTGAAATTTAAGATAAAATTAATTATATAGTATTGCATTAAATAAATATATTAAAATGTTCCTTAACCTTTCGTTTAATCCATGAACTGGAAAAGTCACTTTTATTATAATGCAATGATTTAAAGGATCTGTGCACTTTATTTTTCTATATATATAAAGAAGGATGTTTGTGGGTGGTTGGGTGGGTCTGTTTGTCTGTATGTTTTTTATACAAATCTACAGTTTTATTCCGATCTTGATGAAATTTTGCATACTTGACCTTCAAAGCATGAGGAAGGTCACTGTCTACCTCAGATTTCGGAAAAATAATAAATATCGATAAAAAATCGATATTCATGGTTATGGAAAGGCATATTAATGAGAAATATCTCATGACCAACAATGCAAGGCAAAGTTTGTGCAACAATAGGCCCATTGTGTTCGCATCAACAATGGTATCAACGCGCAATTCACAATGAGCACAGAATGATGATGTAATGTTAAAGCAATCTTTCCAAGAATTATAACAATGAACATAAAATGATGATGTAATATGGATAAGTTTCAATTTGTAACAATGCATAGAATTCCTGTTATTCAGGCTTTTCTTATAAAAGAGAGTTCTTAGTACTTTAACAATTTCTTGATAATCTTTAAAAATGATCAGTAACTGGAGATAATGGAGAGTTAGCAGACTATTGAGAAAGAGTGGAAAGACGACAGAGGAAGCACTCCTTTAGCTCCGTGATGTATTGAGCATATGGGAAGCAAGTAAATAGAAGAATCGGCGACTGCTAGACTGCACAAAGTGATGAATGGCCAAGTTTTACTTCAACACATCGAGAGAAGAGTGGAAATTGCAACAACACTGAGGTAAGATTACGTGAGTAAGAAATTATTTAGACTAGCAGTGGCATCCTTGGAGAGGTCCAGCACCATTGTGAGCCTTTAAAAAGATTTTTTTCGAATTTTCACTAAGAATTTTTACTGTATTAATTCTAAGCATTTTCATGTGTTTATTTTTAAGATATTGCAAAATTTAATTTAATTTTTTGAGATTGTTCTGTTTACATCCAAGTGTAATTATCCCGGGCAACGCCGGGTACCTTTGCTAGTTATTATTAAAATACAATAATCTGCCATATTTATCTGTATCTGTGATTCAATTCATTTTACCGTTCATTTTCCAATATTTTTTCCAACGATGCTTTTAAATTTGTAACATTTCATAAATTTATGTTTTTAGATCAACACCTTATTGAGAGTCATTTTGTCACTTTTTTTCATTTTTCCTGTATGTTTTTTTTCTTCCAATATTGACATTTTCAAGCATACAATTCAATTACTTAATGCGGCTGAATATTCTTAATTGTATAAACATTGAGAAGAGTTGGTACTTACTCAAGCCCAAATACGTTTGTTTTTTTTTTGCCCGCTTGGCTAGTCCATGCTAGTGTTTGATATTCAAAATTTAAGTGCTGGTATAATTTAAATTCCGTGAAGATTTACCAGTCTTCTTTCAAATTTTTCGAGATCAAACAGCTCATTTTGAAGATCTCGCTCGAAATCGTCTGCTCCAAAAGTATTCAGTGCAAAACTTGGCATGATTTCGGATTGAACTTTTATTTGGGTTTAATTTGTTTACTAAATTTAGGTTTTGGAAATGTGTTGCGTGGTTGGGTTTTTCTTAGAATGTATTACATGCGGTATCATAATAGCGTATGCCAAACATTTCTCCTCCATTATTTGCCCCACGAGTCAAACAGTGAAGCCACAATTATAAGGGTCGTACAAATGAAAGCGAAAATTACTTAATGCAAAAAAAAAAAAAAAAAGACGACGTGTAGGTTCGTAAGTTTTTGTTTTCAACAATTGCGAAACTCCACGTGCAAATTGAACAATAGGTTGCAAGTGTTGCATCACGTGAAAAAGAACGATAATTCCCGCTTCGAAGCTCTGCGAGTGATCGCTTCGTCCAAACAATGAAACAGGAACAGAGAGCAGTAATTCGTTTTTTGACGAGTGAAGGAGTTTCAGTTTCAGAAATTCATCATCGTATGCAGAAAGTCTATGGATATGACTGCCTAATCTTCACTCGTGTTTGGGCATGGAACAAGAGGTTTTCGGAGGGATGGTCATTATTGCAAGATGATCAACGACCTGGACAAGCAAACCGCGCCATCACGGATGATTCCAAAGCCAAAATTGACGCTGTCTTAAGGAAAATAGAAGAGTGACAATCGATGTCGTGGTTGCTAAAACTGGCCTTAGTCGTGGACTGTTCACTCCATTATCACCAGGAACCATCTGCACTACAGAAAAATCTGTGCACAATGGGTCCCGCATCATGAGAACAACTTGGAGTTCGAATGGCCTTGTCCCTGCAACATTTGACTGGCTATGAACAGGAAGGAGAGAGTTTTCTCGACAGAATCGTTACAGGGGATGAAACTTGGTGCAGCCCGAAAGCAAATGGAAGCATTATGGGTCACCACCCCCGAAAAAAATCAAAAGCAACCGTAAACAGCACGGGGAAAGTGATGTTGACCGTGTTTTTTGATCGCAAAGGCCCGATTTTAATGGACTCTCTTGAAAAAGGCACCACAGTTAACGCTGCACGGGGAAACATTGAAGGCACTGCGCGCGTCCTGGACTTCTTACAGAAGGAGTGCTTCTTCTCCACGACAACGCGCGTCCTCACACCTCGAAAGCAACGATAGACCTCATCAAAAAGTTCAACTGGGAAGCAATGCAGCCCTGACTTATCCGTGACCACATTGTTACATCATCATAGATAGTGCTAATTCAGGGCTTATTATTGGTTGAAATACGAATAACAATGCACTATCTATGATGATGTAGCAATATATTACGTTTCATCGCAGAGGCCTTCTTTCTCGGTGGTCACGACTTATCCCCATGTGACTTTCACGTGTTTGGGGATCTCAAGAAACATGTGAAAGGCCGCAGGTTTCAGTCGGACGATGAAGTGAAGGAAGAGGTTTTCGAATGGTTCCACACGCAACCGAAAGACTTCTTCCATAAAGGAATTACACGCCTTTGGAGAGTATTTTTAAAATTCTTGTATACACTTTGGATAAAATAAATAATTTTCGTTTTCATTTGTACGACCCTTATACTTAGCATTGGCAATCGTTATTTCCTTCACTTGCTCTTGTTCATTCTGACTTCTCCTTATGTTCTCTTGCTTCTCTTGTTTTCTGGCGTGGTCAACATGGATTATTTTACTCCCATTGCGCCCTTTTATGTTTTTTCAACGTGGCATCTTTAAGTTGAGGATGCTTTTTATCAAATATTTGGGGTATTATTGAGCTCTTCAATAAAAAGCTCTAAATTACGCGACGACGTCCATTTTAAATTCGCTGCAAGGCGACAAGTGCCTTTTATGACGTCACCGAATTACGATCTCCTATTGGCTGAAAGAAAGTGTACACGGAAAAGTTAAGCCAAGCTGAACTCCTTTTTCCGTGGAATTTCCGTAGTAAAAAGCGTAATTTTTTTTACGCAAGTGGGACCCTAGCCTTAGAAATCCAAATTCAGTCGGCAAGAAAGTACCGGCCTCCAATTACGAATAATTACCCTTGTTTCAGTTTCGAAGATCAGGAAGTGCAAGGCTTAAATTTCTTTCTTTCTTTAATAGAAAACTTTACTAAGAAAGAATTGGACATTAAAATGCGAGAAAATGCGTGCGAGCCTGAACAAATTTGATTTAGATGACATACAGTACTAAATCAAACGTTTGTTCAATATCTGAGAAGGGGCGTTTCGAATTTGATTTTTTCTTCTCATAGTGCAAATATATGGAAGAGGACAAAGTAGTTGATTTCATTATCTTAAAAGGCAACTTAATGTCTTAACTGAAAAATTCCACAATTAATTAATGAACCACTCGTCTAGTAATTAAGGAATTAGACTATTGGCTATCTTAAGTGTTTCTTATGATACAGCGGATAAATGAGCTCTTGCCTGTAAATGAAATCTTAGTTAAATTCGTCTATTTACTCAGAAAACTGACTACTAAGCAGTAATAAGTCAAAATCATCTCAAAATTCTCGACAATTTGGAACATCCGGTCGAGTCAGTGACTACTGATTAGGATAGATATTTTAGATACTCAATAAGCTGCTGGTTAAATTCGGTCCCACCTTATTTATCATAGACAGATGATTTTACTTGGATAAAACTCCTAAATTTATCGACTTGAATTAATTGAGCCCATTTAATACTGCTCATGGGCGTTATTATTAGAACGAAATTTTTATGTCGATGAAGAATCCGAAAAAGAACTGCAATAATCATACGCTGCTTGTCTTGGATCTCATAACTTTTTCAAAAGGTTTTTTTTTTTTTATACGAGGAGATATCAGAACTTAACGCCATTTATTTTTATCAAAGAAAATTACAAAACAACTAAGTGCAGCTCAAACTACCATATTTATCTACTTTTCCACATAGGCACCTTGACAATTTAGGCATTTATCCAAACGCTGCACCAGTTTCAAAATACCCCGCTTATAGAAGTCCGTCGGCTGTGAATACAGCCAATAGCACAGGCAGATTAGAGTTCCTTGTCAGTCTCAAACCTATGACCACCCAGAAATCTCTTCATGGGACCAAAGAGGTGGTCGTCCGAGGGCGCTAAGTTCGTATTTAGGCTGGGTGGTCCAGAACTTCCCAACCGAAACGGACCAGTTTTGCTTTGACGGCGTTGACCATATTGCGCCCGTGCGTTGTCATGAAGTCGAACATAGTTTCCTCTTTCTGGTCGCTTACCCCGAAGAGCACGCCGCAGCTTAGTCGACGTTTCACAATAAGTAGCGGCCTTGACGGTTGGCCCACGAGGCACGAATTCTGCGAGTATGATGCCTTGCATATCCCAAAAACTGTAAGTATAATCTTTCGAGCTGAATGAGAAATTTTGAATTTTTTGCAAACCTGAGAATTTGGATGTTTTCAGGCGAGGCTTTTTAGGTTTGAAAATGTAGTTTTAAGCTCAGGACTCATCTCCTGTGACAATGCCATTCAGAAACAATTTTCCTCCTCGTTATATCGCTGCAGATGCTGCAGACTGCACGCTATTCTTTGCCGGTCTGTTCTGGTGTCAAACTTTTTGGAATTCAACGAACAGCCATTAAGTGTCATAATTGACCATTGTTGAATACAAATTTCATATACATGTAACTGAATTCGTTCTCAACAATGGTTTGAGTAAGGCTTGGATCACACTGGCGTAAAACGCCACGTAAATACGCCGACGTAACGACGTCGCCAAGCGCGGCACCATGCTATTTACCGGAAGTGACATCACTGGCGTCGTTACGTCGGCGTATTTACGCGGCGTTTTACGCCAGTGTGACCCATGCCTAAGAGCAAGAGCATGAGCACTCATTCTGAATACAAGCGTTAATATTGAAAGTTCCCAATGGTACTGTAATGGTACCACTAAAGCAAGGGTACATAAAACTCTGTATATCGTTAAAGTTTGATCGAATTCCAACGAGTAGTTTCCAAGTTACGCACTCAACATCGTAGCACGTGCTGGTTAGTACTCGAATGTGAGTACTTTTACGACTTTGAATGCGTAACTCTGAAACTACTCCTTGGAATACGATAAAATTTTAACGGTCTATAGAGTTTTAGGTACCCTATTATTCCTCCAAACATCATTATTCTAGGCGTTGCAGAACCTGAGTTATTAACTTGTTGATCTTGTGGCGGCATTTTTATTTCTGTTCAAAACTCAGCGATGAAATTCGGACCCACATTGTATTAAAAGAAAATCTTCATTCTGGTCACCTCTGTCATTGCTTCGAGTTATACACACTTTATCAGAATCACCCTGTATACCTATGACTTATACAGTATAGATTGCCTCAGATTATTTTTCTGAATGCATCGAAGGAAATTGAAAATAACTTGGTCTGCAGCCTCACGTTTCTTAATGATCAGAGTACAAGCTGCATATAATAATCTTGGACGTATTGCACCGTCAACCTCAAAATATCGTTGCATCATTTCGGCTTATTTATTAACGTTCAATACTGTAGTAGCGTTCTCTTCGTAAAATTAAAGGCTTTCGTGTACAGTTCTTAGTCATTAGACATTCTACCCACTGCAATTTAATTTAGTTAGCGATTTCACCAATAACTCCAGAAACTCAAAGATACAAACTTATTCCTCCAATGATAATTAGAAATTTTATGAACAGCTTTTCCCATCCTTAACAAATTGCTGGAATCGCAACTATCATGTACACAAGCTGTTTCGTCACCATGCTTTTAAGCACCAATCCAATTCCTCATTGTTGTCAGTAATGATAAATATCCTAACTGGGATGCAAAACTACTATTATAAACGTCTGTCCATTTAGAAAGCCATTGAGGAAATAATAGAACGTTTATACTCTTTTGCGTAACTCATTCAGAAAAACGCGGCCGCGTTGTCGTCTAATGTACTTGTATCTGTATTGGATAGAAATACAGGGCTTACTATAAAAGATTGATTCGATTTCAAAACAGTTTTTTCCAAAGTATTACAACCATATATACTTGAAAAGAACCGTAAACTACGAAATTCGCAGGAAGGATGTACGTCTAAAATGGCAACAAGGTACGAAAATTTGCCATTGCAGTGCAGCATGTACTCAGAAGAGAATACAGAAAAGAGCCGTGAAAAATAGTAGAGCAGTCTTGTACTTAATCTCGATTAACCAAGTATTCAAGTTTATTGGTCGTTTTTATCCGACTCCACTCTAAGAGGAAACGTAAAACTTTCATAATAATAATAAGAGTAAGAAGAATGATAAAAACACAATTTAAAAATAATCGGAGGGTGTTATTTAATCACAAAGAAATCGCTCTTCTCTTTCTCTCAGCCCCGTCCCCGCTAAAGTTTGTTCGCCAACTGTAATCAGGAGTGTAATTCCGGGCGAGAACCAATCGAAGGCGTAATAAAAGAGGGGTCTCTCTCTCTTCACTTATTTTTTTATGAGAGATGTTCCGATCCCTATAATTAGAAATCGGGGAAAATGACTCCTCACTCCCCTGCATTGTGTGAAGGGCTCTCACGCCCACGCACTGACAAATGACACTCTTCGCTGACAACTTCCCTTCCCTCATTCACCCATTCACTCACTTTTTTTTTCTTTACCCCCACAATGCTGACTCCCCATCCCCGCCCGCCCTTGGTACTGTTGTTCCGCGGAACCACAAGCGCCAATTTTTCTGGAAGGCAGGCGCGCAACGGAGCATTCAGTCGTCTACATATATTTTCGAGAGAATTTCAGCAACGTCACCAGAATAACGTTTCATTTCATACGCAATCGCTGCAAAGGTTGAACTCTGAGGGCAGAGTCTCGTAACGCATTTTCTTCTATGAGGACTGCTCAATGAAGAAGGATGATCATTTTTTAATTCGCGTAATTTCTTGTACTAAACTTTGCGGTAATTCGATAAGTTAATGTGCAATAAACGCATGGTACTAAGTTGAAACCATTATGTCCATGCTGTTCACAATATTGCTAAGAAGGTTTCTCATAAAAGAAATAAAGAGAAGTCCAAAATAAGCAATATGGTAATATCAGTTAATTTCAATAAAATTCTCTTTTAAATGACAAAATAAATTAAACTAAGAAATAGAATAAAATGCACCAAATATAGTTGTAATTTCCTTGAGTGATGAAGGTTTTGGGGAATGAATCTAGATGCTGGAGTGAAAATATCGCGGAAATTGGAGTTGAAGAAGGAATTATAAAGGATTGAATATTCTTCAAATCCACTTTCATGTAATATCTTCACTCCAACATCTACACTCCAAGCCTGCCAACTTCTGGACAATGAAATTCGTACGTATAGTCCAAACCTGGAATTTATGTTGTTGATAAACAAGAACTTAATTCAACGAATCCAAAAACAGATCCTCAGAACCGGTGTACTCTATACCCCGAGAAGCTTGCCATCAGAGCATTTTTCCATTCAAACTCCAATGAACTAGCAGGTCTCCCATCACATTTTCACCGGAAAATTGTTCAATTCAATGACCGCAAAAACATCACAGCAAATGTGAAAACTGCAAAGCCGTGAGGTAGGACGGTACACACAAATATCGCTTATTGAACATACATGGATACGAGCCGGTCAAGAGCCCTGAATCCTATTGAACTGCGGACTAGAAGGCAATTCCCCAGCGAAGGCTCTCTTATTCGATACAGTTACTGGAGGTTCACAAGAGACTTATTTTTTTGTACACAGAATATTGTTGTAGAAACAATCTGAAACTGTAACATGATGCTGCCGCTTTCACGGACCTCACGGACTATCTGTCCCAATGAAATTCAGTTTTAAGTGACACAGTTTTTCCAAAGAGCCTCAATCTTCATTTGAGTAGTATCGAAATTAGTACGATTATAAAGTAATCCGCACAGTCGTTCAATTACATCAAAATTCTTACACTCTACGGAAACATCGTACAAGTTGGCAGATATGATACTCGTTCCCATAAAACCTTCATCACTTCAAGGATTTTAGAACTAAATTTGGTGTATTTTTTATTTATTACGTTTATTTATTTTTCATTTTAATTTTATAAAGGAGAAAGTTATTGAAATTAACAATTATACTATATTACTGCTATTACCTAAACAAGAAATTAACCCTCCCCCACCTCAAAGACGGTATAGGAAAATAGCGGAAGCCCTGAATTCATCTATTTTAATCCCTTTATCTGACTTTTTAACCTCCAGTTTTTTAAATCAAAAATTGAAATTGATTTTATCGAACGTAATATCTTCTTTCGTTTCTCATCATTTCCGATCGAATGATATATCACATGCCATGTTTTGTCACAGTTCTAATGATCAGGTGACTGCCAGCCGCGGCCCGCCCCCGCCCCCCAGAAACTACAACCCCACTGGGATAATCATACCCAAACTAAATAAGTGAAGTAGGACATGCCTATGGTAAGCTGCGTTCCGAGTTTCAATCTTCTACGTCAAAAAATGAAAAAAATATAAGGGGACAGGGAGACGGACGCACAAACGGACATTGTGAAACCAATAAATGCTCCATTCTTCCGCTCTTAATAAACATCGAGTCTTTGGTACTATGACTAGAATTAAACAAAATCAAATTGCCTATTTATGGATAACGTATCTGCATTCTATTCGTAAAAACGGAAACTTCTGTTGTTGACTGGTCAGTTTCTCCTCTTCTGTTGATGTTCAAAACCGATGCGTGCCAAGCACAAAAAGAATGAATAAATTGAGTCGTATTTCTCTGTGTATGTGCTACGCTAGCTTAAGAAAAGAAAGCAATTCCGGAACAAACGGGCAAATTTGGTGGGAGGAAGGCCCAAGTGATTTCCGATCCGATTTCAAACTTTGAGCGACCGGCGCACAGTGGTCCAAAATCTCGAAAAGTTGGCCAAAATGCCAAAAATTATTTGATTTACACGAAAGTTGGTATTTTGGAGTTTTAGAGGTCGCTGATTACGAATCTGAGATCCAAATAACTGATAACAGCATAAAAGAACCAAAATAGCAAACTTGAATGCCAAAAAGTGTCTAAATTTGGAAAATAAATTGATATATTAGGAGTATGATCTTTCATGTCGCTCTGAAGAAAAAATATAAAATATTATATATATTTCGTACATTTCAAACAAAATCTTTATTTTAAAGGCAAAAATCGAAATCAGTATCAGATTCGCAATGAATGTTTGGTTTGGTTTGGTTTGTTTGGTATAAACGTCCTTTTCAACTGCTATGGTCATTTCAGGACGGAGTTATAGGGGCCGCAATTTTTGCCTCGCAAGGGTTCTTTAACGTGCAGCAGCCGGCAAACGACTACACGGGACCAACGGCTTTACTTCCCCTCCGAAGGAAGTGCGTGATCTCAGGATTTCCCCCTGAAAAATCCTCGTCGTCCTCGGCCGGGATCGAACCCGCGTACTCGGGCATCAGAGGCGACCACGCAAACGCTGAGCCACCGAGGCCGATCGCAATGAATGTCAAAATCAATGTCAGTTCCTGAAATCGAAATCGCTCTATATCTCATCTGTAGTTGCGCTATGAATTGTTGGAGATTCTAGTAATTCAATGGCCTCTGGTAATAATGATTTTAATGGTTTTTGTGGCAGTTTTCTTATGCTAGAAATATATGGATTAGAAGTGACCATCAGCCGATTGATGACATCATGCATGGTATTTTCTCATGAGCACTTTCGCGAGATATCTTCACGAAATCTTTTAGAAGATTATTAAGGACACACAAACAGACAAATAAACAAATGTGAAATATATGTAACTAACACAACTGTGCGTGTTACGAATAATATTAATATGACCCTATTCATAGTAAGAGATATTCGGGCAGAATATCTATCTGTGTTCTACAATTAGATTTGTTTATGTGCTTCACTATGCTGAAATAAATAGCGCGGAGCGCTACAAAAATTTAACGCAAAGCCAAAAAGGTAGATAAAGGCAGCAAAAGTTTTAACAATTCGAAAGAGAAAAATGTAATCTAAGATATGGTGCTATTAATTAGAACTTAGAATAAGCTGAAATGCATAACTATTTGGCTACTTGAAAATTTAATTCTTTCGAAATATATCACATCTTAAAGACTTAAATTTAACTCCTGTTAGGATATTTTTCTATTGCACATATTTCCAGGAATAGAATCCACTGTGCAAAATTTGAGTTGCAAACTTCGTTTTTAAAATCTACCCACAAAACCACTCACCATTGAGGAAACCTCTCTTCAAAATGGACATAAAAGGACGAAATTGTGGGCACATGGGAACCGCCAGCCTCGAATTTCGGCAACATTTTCGCGATAGAAGGCAGTCACCTACTCGACAAGTTTAGCGCTGCTCAGCGATGCGGCGCATGATCATGGCAGGCGATAGATGATGGGGGCAAAGACTTCCGAGCATAATCTTGGAATTAACGGCACTGTAAACTTCAAATTCGGCGAGAGAGAGAGGAAGACGGATTCCCCAGGCACCACAAAATATGAGGGTCCGTGTCAATTACTGGCAGAGAGATCAACTCTTAAGGACAAAGCCATTCACGTCAACGCTGCCGGTCACAGGTGCAGTAGAAAAAGGTCTTCTAATGTTTGCCCTCTCCAAACTAATATATACGAAGGAGAAACTTTACAGGCAAATTTCATTGACACCTCTAATCGATCTAAGTTTCAAACGGCTAAGATAAAAAGACACCGAGGAATTAAATGCTAAACGCTTTCGTTTACATCAGTGAGCTTGTCTATTTCCAGATATTTATTTTTATTTGTTAGAGAATTTTTCTAAGTAATTTAACCCAAACATGGTTAGAAAAACGCTATCGATTTCTACCAAAGATATTTAATGAAGCTGGTGGAGGGCTTGCAGTACATTGCGGGAAAGAAAACACGGAGAATTGCGACCGGTTTCGCCTTTTATTCCTTTTTTTTTCGCCCAGCGAAACGAAGCTGCTCTTCTTGCTCTCCTTACATTCTCGTTTCTTCCGTTTCTTTGTCGATCCGTCAATTTACGACCCGACGAATTAGACGAAAATGAGACTCCCGAAAAATGAAGCCCAACGGAGCTAAGAGATTAGAGTCATCGGCCGTAAAGAAACAGGCCTCTCACCTGATTATCTCGGCGACCTAATCCTCACCTGCACTTTTCTCTCATTTGATCGGGGATGGTGGTGATGGTGGCAGTGAAGAATGGCTTGTCCCACCTCATTCGCCAATCCCCTTGCGGTGAGGTCATCATCATTTGTTTTCTTGCTCCTCATGGAAGTGTTGAGGGGGCGAAAGCGTCTTCCTTCTTT
Source organism: Rhysida immarginata (assembly GCA_023313115.1). Taxonomy (NCBI): domain Eukaryota; kingdom Metazoa; phylum Arthropoda; class Chilopoda; order Scolopendromorpha; family Scolopendridae; genus Rhysida; species Rhysida immarginata. The sequence continues at coordinate 2,184,345 of JAHWFO010028035.1, read as the reverse complement.
CTCTCAGGTTCCCGGTAACTTAATAGAATAACATGCCTTCCATGACGTTCATGGAATATTTAGAGAGATGGCCCTTCTTCTATGACCAAATAATCAGTTAAGGCTTTCTAAGCCCAAGCCTAAAAGGCTAAGACGGCACTGCGTAAATCTTTAACGGATGGCTTTCGCTATTGCTTATCTTCGTCTTTGGAGACCCATGTAGACTCTTGTAGACGTTCCATTAAATTTACACAATATCCATGTGAATCTTTTTTAAAAACAAAATTGTCTAAAACAAAACTGACATATATTCCGGGCACAAACAAAATGATTAAAAAAAGCATACGAGGGTCGTTCAATTTTGAGCTGGATTTTATTTCATGAAGCGTGCAAATAACAATCGCTTTCCGGCTTACTCTCCATATTTCAGAATACATTTGTTCCAGGGTTCTGTTGTAAGTTTTCGTATTCCAGTTTCGAAAAAATCTGTCGAGTGACGTCGCCACCATTTTAAGACCGCATTTTTCACTTCATCACTGGACAGGAATTTCTTGCCTTCTAAATGTTCTTTAAGCGGTCCACAGGGTGACAAATCAAGGCTTGCTATGCTACGCCATATTAACTAACGCAAAGATCCGTACGATTAAAAAAAAAATCCAGGTGAATTTGAACGTCCATCGTACAATAATCAGTAGCGACGAAGAAGTTGTTGTTCTATTATGAAATGAGTTCGTTCTCGTGTGAAGTGTTGCCTTCATTCATGAGTAACAATTGGCTTTAGCCTTTTAACAGAAGAGATTTGTATAACAATTTTTTTTATTCATTAAATTTTTCTCTACGTCCACTTGCTAATAACTTAATTTCTGAAAGTCTTTGTTAAATGTATACATTTTATCTGTCTACGTCCTCAAAATCTGCATACGCCCGTCTTATTCTTATTAGCTTAAACCCTAATGTAATGAGGTTTGATCAATAAAGAATGGCTAGCGATTTTTCCCCTCAACTTGACACTTTGACGAAAGAATGTGGCGCACCGAGAACGTTGACACAAAAGTTGGTACGTCCATTAGACATTTATGAACTAGAAATGCCTTTTCCAGAGTCCATTACGGACTGTAATCATCACATGTATTGATTGATATACGTAACAGCGCATTACAGCACGGAGCAACAGATCTGAATTTTTAATCACCTTTAAGCCAACAAACATGTTAAATTATATATTAAATCTCAAATATTTAACACAAATGGAGAGCAATAAGCCAACTTATCCATGGCCCATCCTCACCATTCTCTGACCCTTCAAACATCAACATAATTTTTACAGACTCTGTTACCCCCCCCCCCGCATCTAATATAGCCAATTTGTCCCTCACGAGCTGCTAATTTATTACAACTCAGTCCTTTTATCTCCTACAAATACTTTTAAATACTTAGGATTACATATGTCACCTGACCTCTCCTGGAATATCATATATAAATGAACTATCCAAGACTCTTAATATCTCAACATCAGTATCTCCCTACTGAAATACACTACCCTATCAAAAGTCATGGGACACCATCACTTTAATAAAAACACTCAAAAATATACATATTTTAGTATCTTGTTGGTCCACCCTTTGCTGCTATCACAGCTTTTACTCTCTGGGGCATACTGTTCACAAGTTTTTGATACGTTTCGACAGGCAATTTTCGCCATTCTGCCATAAGTGTCTTGGACAGTTCGGTCACGGATTTCGGGGGTTCCGCACAAGCGCGCAATCGACGTTCCAACACGTCCCACAGATGTTCGATGGGGTTCAGATCGGGGCTCTGGGCAGACCAGTCAAGTTCTCGAACCCCCTTTTCATCAAACCATGTGCCTACAGCCCTTGCTTTATGGCAAGGTGCGTTATCGTGCTGAAACAGAAAAGGGCCATTGCCAAAGTGCTGCCAGAGAGATGGGAGTGCTGCGTTGTCCAGAATGACTTCGTAACGCTCTGCATTTAGATGTCCGTCCACAGAATCGATTGCACCCAACCCATACCATGAAAAGCACCCCCACATCATCACCGACCCTCCGCCGAACTTCACCGTGGGCACAACACAGCTTGGCAGATAACGTTCGCCATATCCAAACCCGTCCATCCGATTGCCAGATGGTGTAGCGGGACTCATCACTCCATTCAACCATTCGCCATTCATCCAGAGTCCAATGTCGTCGCTCTAACAGTTTTGCCTGCGAGATGGCACCCAACAATTGTACCTCTTTGGAAGCTGAAAGCTCTTTTCTTTGAGATATTATTACAGCATTCACGCAAGCATCATCTCATAATAGCATACTCTCTGTTATGTAGTGCTGGGAAGAATGCCAACAGTGAAATTGCAAAGGAATGTCTCATTTTCATTCAAATCAGTTGTTCCATGACTTTTGATAGGGTAGTGTATTACTGCTACTATATAATACACTTACCCATTCCTCGCTATGTTATAGTGTTCTAACCTAATACTAACCTAACCAGAATTTTCCGCTTGCAAAAAAAAGATTTTTTAGAATATTATTAAAACTCTCAAATTTGAATTCGGTAACTCATTATTTCGGACAATTCCGATCACTAACAATCAAATATATGTCCAGCACCTGCTATTATTCATTTTCAAGATAACTAATGGCTATCTCTAAGTTTCTAATCCACCAATAATACAGTTTCAATACGATTTTCACCCTTACCCCACCAGATCTACCTCCTGAATACGGTGCCCATTCGTCAAACGGAACTACCAAAATAATAAAATGGTGGGCTATCTTGCCTGAGAATTTAAACCTAACCTAACCTAACCTAACCTAACCTAACCTAACCTACAGAAACTCTAACAGCCTTTTCGAAGAAATCATTATTATAATACAGAGTGCACCAAAAAATGGATACACACTTTAACAGATGGCAGTTTACCTAAGTCGGATCAAATTCCGGCAACAATGCGTAGAATGATGGATGAGAATTTGAAACGGCACTGGATAGGACGACGAAGTGCTATTAAGTTTCCAACACGACCTCCTGATTCAACATCTTCAAAGTTTTACCTATGGGGGGGGGGACGACCCTAAAAGGATGAAGAGCCATTGTCCATATCAAGTTTTTCGCTTAAAATAATCATTCCAACAAATATACGGGCACCTTTGAAAGCAAATAAATAGCTCGTTTATGAAAGAAAATTTATTGAATTGCATTTGTGGGTGCTCGGGTGACACGTACGCGTTGCCATCTAGAGCCACGGTAAAACGGTAAAAAAAAAAAGAAAGAAAAAAGCCAACACAATTTGGCGAGGCTTCCATGATATATGTAAATCGGTCTAAAGAGAATCGCTGTAGCGTTCATCTGCCTATGGTTTTACGATTTGACGAAATGAATGGACAATTAAATAGACGAGACCTTTCCACTCGCTTCAGCCAGTAAGGTCTTTGGAAAAACCAAGGGTACACTACCCTTTTCCTCTCCTGTGTTTGGTCACAAAGAGGTGGAGTCGGTTGCTCATTTCGCTGGAGCGGCATACAATCGTCGTTTGTGTCCCCTTTTTCTTTTCTTCGCGTTATTTATTACAGCTCAACGAAGGAGACCGAATGTCGCCGCCGATGATTTCGATGCCAAAAGAAAACTTTAAACCGAAGAAGGTGGTGGTGGAGAAAATGAAAGCGAGTAGTCGGCTGCGCTGTTGTGTCGTCCGGGGGCCATAAATAGTCGGAGGAGGGTAGCGGAGCGGGAGGCGCTCTCGGGCCGACCTGACGTTTATGGTCTCGGTTGGCTCCGTTGCGTACGATGGTCCATCCACCCAAGCCTTAACGACCGAGGCCAAATTAAAAAAGGCTTCAGAGGGCCTCGGGATTTAAGCCGCAAGATAACGTTGCACGGGGAGAGAAATGTGACGCGAAGGCGACCGCACTCGACATCATCTTAGCCGACCAACCCGGGAAGAAAATGAGGTGAACGGGAGGGAGGCGCACAATTGCCTCCTAACGGGCTTCTTTCTCAATCCCAATCCACAACCCAACAATACCCCCCCCCTCCCCAGGCTCTTTTTCCGCTTTTGCCAACAAAAGGGAATCGCTTCGAGAGAGAGAGTACTAGACTTTACACTTGTTCAATTTCCGTTCGGCGCAAATTACGGTGAAATTAATTCAGGAAATGGTAGGAAGACCCCCTCGTAGACGATTGCCGTTTGTTCTCAATTTATAGAAACAGACAAATCAACGTTTTCAAAGCCTTCTGGCCGCTTTGTCCAATCTAAATACCTCGACAATTGTAGGCACAACAATTCGACCACAGCTGGAAGATATCGTAAGCGTATGGCTATTGAAAATTACTCGTATTCGGTCATCTGTACCGCAATTTACGTTTCATTATGACATAACCCTTACATGACGAGAAAAGCCGAAACATTTCTCAAAAGTTTACAGTTCCAATTGAAGAATCATTGTTGAAATGTTAAGCAATGTTTAAAATACAAAAATGGGCCTCGTAATAAAATAAAACTCATTTCGGCTCGAAGCTATCTTCAGCGGCTAGGATACATAATAAAATGAATAACGGAAATGAACAGGTATAAAACTTGAACAACAGGTGATAAGAATTCTTGCGTAAATAATAGTTGCATATGTGCATTCTGTTTTTCAATAGTTTTATTATTAAAATTGACAACATTATATGTGGATGGCTGAACCCGGGATTAGCGAACCCCCACCCTCATTTTTAGTGATCGCGTGTTAATGTTTAATAATTAAATTTAAGATTCTTCCCTCAGCTATTTCTTACTAAAGAGTTGTCAGTTTCAACTTAGGAGAGATCGTAGTTTATAAAGAGAGCCATTTTTTCCTAGATTATTATTATTTTAATTAATTCTAATCTTAGTCAGTTAATTAAACAGTTAGTTAGTAATTAGTTATTATCGGTTAGTGAGATAAATACCGGAGTTAGTTAACTAGTAACATTTAATTCTTTTAAACAGTTAATTAGTTGTTTTAATTAGTTTTATACAGTTTTTAGAAAGACGTAGAAGGGTTTAGAATGGAAAGTTCAGTAGTTAGAATTACACCGGATGGTAATCTTAGTTTTCTTAGTATTGTATTCAGGGGCAAGTCACTGAATATACTGACGCACATTGTCTAGAAATTATGTAAATTGATAGTGGTATGATATGAATTCCTCTTTCTAAACTTTTCCACCAATCATCTTGATGAGTGTCTTTTTACACTTAGGTGGTGATGATGTTCAGTTTCAGTTAGGAAGAGTTAGTCAGTCTGTTGGTATCGAGCAGTCGGTGCTAGCCTGCAGGAGGTGTTAGAGAGTAGGAGAAGAACTGCTGGCGGTGACAGTTGACAGAGATGTTAGACAGTAGGAGTAGGCCTGTCTTAGCATTAATTTCTAATGACAGATGTTTGATCAGTTTTAGCCTGTCATAGAATTGACAGAGGTAGAAGATAGAATCGAACAGAAGGCTCATGACTCAGACTTTTAACAGTCTTTAAACAGATGATGTTGAGTAGAAATTTTATTATTTATTATTGAGGAGAAACCCCTCTTTAATCTTAGGACAGAAGAGAATTTAATCACATCGAAGTGTAGAAGAGAACTCGTTATTTTATTGAGAATCAGTCATCAGAACCGAAGAACGAAGACGAATTCAAGAACGATTAGAATGGGTAACAAAACACAATGTCTTTCTCCTTTCTCTCTCTCTCTCAGTTCAATTGAATTTGTATTAGAATTGAGTTACAGTTTTCCTTTTATGTCGTTAGAAATTAAATTATTATTGGAATCATTTATAAATAAATCAGATTGTTATTGTTTCTAACCCCTTGGAGTTCTCATTTTAAGACACGAGGAGAAACACCACGAGCCGAACACGTATGTAGGAGAATCCCACTCTCATCAGAACGAGTGGAAGGGCGGCCTTAATTTTTTGCCATCGCTTAAGGATTTTTTATAAGGCCATGGGTTTCCACCCAAGTAGACCAAGTCATATTTTTGATATTCATAATAATTTAGAATTTAAGCGATGCATGTTAATGTGTGTCGAAAATAAGAAAAAAAATAGTTGCCATGACTTTTGCCCCAACCCTAATATAATTTTTATTATCCTAAAATTTGGTGTTGTCCCCAAATGTGGTGTAGATCCACAATTTATTGAAACTGGACTTGGTCTATTTGTATTTTCAGCCATTCATATTGTTAAAAGAAAAAAAATAGTAATGACGTAAAATTTATATATTTATGCCCTTAACTTTGGGTTAATAGATCAGTTTCCAAATCTTATTGGGTATTTAATAACTCGTCTGCTTGTGATTTTTTTTTGGCTCTGTACATCTAAAATTAATATAAGAAAAATCGAAAATTCAAAATTCGTTGTAAAGAACATATTAATGCTATTAAATACATGGATATAAATCAACATAAGCTAAACACACTTTACATACAAATCATCAAATCCCTAAAATTAACGAACGTTTAAAAGCATTAACGAATGTGACATTTTATAAGGTATAGAAACTTATAGAGCCAATCTATCACAAACAAATGAGTCATTTAATAGGAAACAAGATCTGGCTTTTTAAAATATTTTTTACTTTGTTTTACTTCATTGTTTTCTAAACAATTTTAATAATACACTAGAGCCAACATCTAAAGAGAAAGCCTCTGCACGGAAACGTCATATATTGTTATTCATATTTCTACCAATAATTTGCTCTGAATTTGCCCTCCTATGATGATGTAACAATGTGACGGTTTTCGTGCAGAGGCTCTCTCTTTAGGAGGTGTTGGTAGAGCCTCGGTAGTTCGGGGTTCCGTGTATTTCGAGGTGAATCACGCCACATGTTTATTTATTTATTTATTTAAAAATCTTGCATCCCAAACTAGGATAAAATACACCAAACAGAAAAGAGACAAATATTTGCTCGAACAACATTTTTGAATTAATATCTGAACATGTTGACGATGATTAGAACAATTGCCGTTTTTAATTCTGGAAAACAAAATGATGTACACATAACGTAGCGTATCGCTAGTCCCCAAAGTAATCTCCCCAAAGTAATCTCCATTGGCATCTAGCACCTTCTGCCAACCTGTCTCCAGTTGATCAATTCCCTGGATGTAAAACTTGGTGGTCTTGCACTCAAAGAAGTCCGTATCATTGGTATAGGATTTTCCACGAAGATGGTTGTCCAGAGAATGGAAAAGGTGGAGCAAGATCTGGTGAGTAAGGTGGATGACAAAGTTTCCCAGCCAAGTCGCTGAATGGTTTCCCTGGCCACCCGCGCCACATGTGACCGGGCATTGTCATGAAGAAAGAGTACCCCTTTACGATGGGGGCAGCCGTAGCCCAGTTGTCTCGCCTTGCTTAATGCAATGGTGGAGTTAAGCAACCTTGGGCGCGGCTGATCACAGGTTGGGTTACCACCTGGAAATTTCCATCTCCCCCCGTGCTTCGGAGGGCACGTAAAGCCGTCGGTCCCGGCTGCTGCGACCATCATACGGCAGTTGTTAAGTTATAGGGATGGCGCAAAACTCCCTCTGTACCAGATAACGATAACCCCTTTGCGATTCACCAATGCTGGCTCCTTCTGCTGCAATGCCTGTTGCACACGCTCCAACTGCTGGGAGTACAGGTCCACAGTGATGGTTTGGCCAGTTGATAGCAGCTCGTAGTGAACCATTTGTCGTCTAGTCCACCGGACATACTAGACTACCGGGTTCATCAGAAATGGCAAATTCTCCCGGCCTGAATTTCTGGAACCAATGCCTTGCGGTGCGTTCATTCACATCATCATCCCCAAACGCAAGACACATTCGGCGACTCGATGCTGCTGCTGACAAGCCCACATTGGAGTCATAAAGCAAACACCACCTAACCATCTTCTTCGATGCCTCCATTTGTCTTCACTTCTGCACGAGATGTGATTGATGTGAATGCCCACCAGCTCTGTATTTATACACGCTAACCTTCCTGCTACCCCCCTGACAGATTTTGGACCACACTGTACACTCATTTGCATATCTTCTATCACTTCCTTTTATGACAACATAAAAACGGCAAGAACTTTTATGGTTACCTAGTACAAATCAAGATCTCATTTCTTATGTCAAAAGTTAAGTGGTTCCAAATTGTTATGTATTTATATGGGAATATCTAGATAAAAAATTTGAAACAACGTGTGGCACAAATAATCATATACTTCTGAGATTGACGAACTTTCAGAGCATCGTTTGTTCAGTTTTTAATGTAATGTATCGGAGATTAAATTAAGCAATGTTGGTATTCTATATTTTGTACATATTTCAGTTATAGAGGTATACCTTGTTAACGAAAAGATAGTACATTATAGGTAACCCGGACTCTACATATTAGCTTATCAGTGGCAGCAGACCAAACTAAGATGCCATTCAGGATTTTAGGTATCAATATAGTTTTACTCAGAGTAATAATTTCATTTGTTTTGAGTAAGACCTTCATTCATTTAAATAGAAACCTTAAACGATGGAGATCAATAATAAGTTCCTCAACCCAAGTAGTTTACAGTTTGTTTCCATATTTATAAGTTTTCGATCGATTAGAAGGACGTGTGTCTCATTAAATGTTAACCCATTTTCTGTATACCAATGCTTTAACCTACGGATGTCCTGATCAATTGTATCCCCGGTTTTTTCAATATCTGCTCTCCTACAACAGAGATACAAAAAATTATCATCCACATAGGAAATAATTGTGGAGGCTAAAGGCAATTGATATAAATCAACACAGTTGCCATGGGGGCACCCTGAAGCAGTCCTCGCGATGAAATTTTATGCAAATGTGTTAGATGTTGCTGATCTGAAAAAAATTATTCAGTTTCGATTTCGCTTTTAGTTGTGTAGAAAGGCTTAAAAGAAGTATGTGCCGATTAAAATTGAGTATGGTGTCGGTGAAGTAACAATAAAAGATTGGCCCGTACTAGAGACAAAATCGAAAAGTTTTCTCCTAATTAATGCTTTTCTCCTATTGACAGTCTTGTGGAAAAAAGTTTATTTAGTATGTTTACCTAAATTACTTTGCATTGTAAAATAAATCTGTCTAGGTAATGTAAATTTTTCCGTACAGTCCGAGTTTTTCTAAATTCGAGGTAAAGTCAGCCCCAATAACCTCGAGTGTTCATTAAAACGAAGAAAAAAATAGAAAGCACGAATACAACTTAAATAAGAATTCTTATCACCTATTGTTATAAGATCTTAACTTTAAGATTTTATAGTTCCTGAAGATGGCTTCGAGCCGAAATGATCATCGGGTCATATGTTCTATTTTAATACATTGCTTAACTTTTTCAAATAATGATTCTTCTGCAATGTAAGACTCTGTCTATATACATTATTCCCATTGAAGAGAGAACGAAAACCATGCCCTAAAAAATTATTTATTTCTTTCAATTCTGCGCTCTTCGTCCAGTCCTGCCGAGAGGACATCGGAAGAAATCACTTTGTCCGCAATTGAAGGCGCATTAACTGTGGATGCGACGCTTGTGTGCAGCTCGGAATCATTACGAGGCGACTGGCCGAAGCGATTTCGTCATGAAAACGGGCTCCTGACAATCTCCTTGTTAAGTGCCGCCACCGAGGGTTTCAAGCAACACGTGCGCCGACTCCAGCCACCAATAAGGGGACAGACTGCCAGGTTGTTGCCACTTTATTAGCCATAACTCGGAGGAAACAACTGGCGTCCTAACGAGCAAGTCCCGGGGTGGAAGGGAGCGTTGGCGGATTTCCTCGACACCCGTGATCAGGTGTAACGCTGCGAAACACTAGCCGACAATTAGATTAGATAAATCGAATAAGGAAGCGGTGCCGTCAGCGAGCTTGGGAGACGTCAATTGGATGTCACAAATCGGAAAAAAAAATGAAGCGGTTCGTTAAACCATGGCCCGATCTCAAAGCGAGAAACGGAATGCAGAGCCCCATCTGTCGTGGCACAAAAAATATCAAGAGAACTCGATCTCAGATAAGAACCCCCCCCCCCCCCACTCCTTTTCAGACGAGCTGCTTTTGCATACGAGATTTGTTCAAAAAGTTCCGGAACTTATTTTTTTTAACAGAAGTCATTCAACATAAACTTCAGTGATCTTTTTTCTCATTCAAAGTCCTCTCCTCCCCAACGAATACACTTGTTCAAGCTTGTTTCCACTTTTTGAAGCAATCCTGGGAGTGTTCTTTGGAACCTTTTTAGTTTCTCCTCTACGAAGTTTTCTTGATTTCCCTTTCAGGATTGCCTTCGATATGGGAACAGAAAATAGTCTACATGAGCCAGTTCTGGAAGTACGAGAGTGAGGAAGCACAGTCACTTTGTTTCCCTAAACACTCACGAACAATAACGCTAAGTAAGCTGGCGCGTTGTCGAGATGGAAACGCCAGTTCTAATTGCGCCAAAGTTCTGATCTTTTCCTCTTCACATTTTCTCTGAGGAGGCGCTTCAGTATTTGCAGGTAGCAACTCTGACAGTTCACTGTAGTCTGAACAGAGGAGAAATTCATGATGAACAACGCCACTGGCATCAAAATACCGTCCAACATGATTGACACTGAAGCGAATCTGGTATGCATGACTGGGCGAGGCGAACTTTCACCAAACCATTGAAAGGAGTGAACTTTAAGATGAAATGTCATAGCCGTAGCCCACGTTTCATCCTCCGTAATGATGACTGAAAAAAAAATTTCATCCTCCTCAACTCGGTTGAAAGATGCAGCTCGATACTTTCTGGGTCTTTTGAGATCAGGCGGGGCATCTGATCATGTTTACAACGCTGTTCACGCAAATCGTTCATCGTAAACATGACGCAATCGCAGAACGCTCGGGGGTTCACTTTACATAAAACAAACAATAGGTCTACTAAGCATAAACAATCTAATTAGCGACAATCTAACAATAGGAGGTTAATCGTTTGGTTTACGCGATGACCACCCGTAGCAGTATCAGGGTGCAACAAAAATAGACAGCTGGCTTTACGTAATCTGTTTCTACAACTAAAAATAAGGAAATAATTATCTGAAGGAAATAATCCCTTAAAACATTATAGGCACATTGTTCGTTTAACATTTGCTCATCTGGGTTTTCCTACTTAAATAGCTTATCTGCGAATAATCCATGGTTTTTTATGTGTGGGAATATCAAAAATTTATTATTCCACTCCAGTTCATGACATTGAGAATCCTCAACAGAGAGTGGAAGACGGATGCCGGCAAATTAGAAGCACACGGAGAATTTTTGTGCGTGAGGCAATCCTAAATCCAACGAGCTTAGCAAATGCATTGCCGCTCGTGGAGATAATTTTGAACAACATTTAGTATGATTTTTCGCGTTTTCATCGTTACTCGTTTAACCTGATTGAAACAAAATCTTTAAGGAATGCCATAACCAAAGGCTAAAATGGTCGCAGTTATCTAAACGACGAGGACGGTCCGATAATTGTATTCGTGGTTGCACAGAAAATTTACTACTGCGCACACCGTTTGGCGTGACTAGCGTTGTTTCGTAAGTTGTGCTAGTAGTAAGGTGCGTATTGTTATCTTCCGTTTAATAGTTTGGATGTAGCAAAGGAAAAAATAAGCAATAGAAACCTATTCCAATATTGAGGTATGTGCCCTTATCTGATTTCTTGAGGCAGAAACAGAGAATCAGAGTGAGATTCACCGCAGATTAATGAACATTTATGAAGAGAACGTTTAGAGTCGAAAAGAAGTGTCTGTTTGAGGATTTGGAAAGTTTGCTTTCAAGACCGGCGAATTATTTACTCTAGGTATAATAGTTAGTACACTACACTGTTAAAAATAACCCATATCTATGCAACACAGTTTATCCTTAGGGGATATCCAGTAACCAAGAAATATATCGTCGAAAACATGTCCAGGGATATCTACTGACTGAATTAACAGACGACCGAACTGAACTGCATGATGATCCTGAGGGTAGGAAATATTAGAGCATCCGTCGCACAGTCCTGCTCAAAGTGCTTTAGAAACCACAGTTCGGCAATACTTTACAAATTTGGGCCAGGGCAGCTATTGTGACGGCATGCTTAAACTTGTGCAACGCTGGGATAAATGCCTGAATGCAAACTGTGACTAGGTTGAAAAGTGAACATAACCATGTACTTTTTTGTAGCTTGATACTCAAACTTTTCCAAATAAATGTTTCACGTGTACCTTTATTATCGGACCGTCCTCATATTAAGTTTAGGATAATTCTGTATGCATTCCAACTTATAAAATTGATACGCAGATCGATTTTAAAAAGTAATTTGATGAAATACATACCATAGCATTGAAATTTCCAACGGATCATTAGACTATGCAGCCCTGAACCTACTTCGGCCACATTCAATCTTTTTAAATTCTCGTTATATTCAATCATAACACACCGTTAAAATTTTCTAAGGGGCTATCATAATCGCGACATTAGAGCACGTGCCCTTGAACCAATAGAATCTTAGCACTCTATACAGAGTATCCTAAACTGATGTATACACTCTTTGAAATGTCATAGCTCAGCAACGAAATGAGATAGAAATATAAGGTTTGTTGTGTATGTTCCAGAGGATTAATTGGGCCGTACTTTTTCAAACGTACTGTCACGGGTCAGACTTACCTGCAAATGTTGGAACTCATGATTCCACGTCTTAATGACCTCTTCGAGAATGGAAATGAAGTTTACTTCCAACAAGACGGGCCTCCAACTCACTTTCATGTTGATGTGAGAACTTGCCTCGCTCACACGTTCAATCACAGATGGATAGGACGAAGAGGAAGTGCTACGGAGTTCCCATCTGGATCTTCCGATTTAACGAAACCGGATTCTCCCCTATCGAAATCCATTTTGGAAAGGTAACCGGAAACTCCACTCTTTCATCAGGACAAATAATACAGTTAATAAACGAGCGTCGCTTACATCAATACCAACGCCTGAAGGGAAAAGAAACTGAACAAACACGATTTAAAGTAGGAAATTTTGCGACTTCTATCAGATCCAGGGGAAAGTTTTTTCGTTTTTGCAAATATTCCAATTTGCGCTCGGATTAATGCATAAATGAATTTTTTATTCATCGAAATAATCTCCATCATTATCAACAACCTTCTCCTAATGAGATACTAACTCATAATTTTCTTTTTTATGAGTTTTACAGTTGTTTGAAAAACACACCCAGTTCATGTTTTAGCTCTTCTTCTGTCTTGAAGCATTGGTTTCTCAAATGGTTATCGAGAGATCGGAAAAGGTGATAATCTGTTGGAGAGAGATCCGGAGAGTACGGTGGATGAGGTAACACTTCCCAGGCAAGTTTGCTTATTGCCTGACGGATCACCTTTGCCGTGTGCGGACGTGCGCTGTCATGAAGAAAAACAATACCCTTACGGTTCGCAAGAGCTGGCTGTTTTTGCTTGATTTTTTCATGTGTACGTTGAAGCTGACCAACGTACACGTTGGTCCATCAAACATTCAAGAGAATATTCAAGACGCTCATCACCAGTTCTAAATTTTTGAACCAATTATGTGCCGTCCGGTCGATGATAGAATCATCACCGAATGCTGTACAAATGTTACGAGCAGCCTCCGCTGCTTTATGGCCAAGTTTAAATTCATCCAACAGGCAGGCTCGAATTATTGGTGATATAGGTGCCATTTCAGACGTTTTTTCAAAATAAAAATTGAATGTTTTCACTTAGACAAGTAAGTGCAAAAGAAGGACCAATCATTTCTCTTTAATGTATAAAAAAATTGCATTATTCAAAATCCTCCTACGAGAGGAGTGTAACCATTCAAAAAGTAAGGGGGAAGAAACGAAAAAACTTTCCCCTGGACCTGATACGTTTGGGGAACTTTAAAGAACACGGTGTACACCACAAACACTGACGGAATTAAGAGATCAGATCGAACATTCCATTAATGATCTTCCTTTGGCTACAATCCAGTCGGTAAGTCGCTCTGTTCAACGTCGGTGTTGGGAGTGTACTGTGGCAGAAGGTGGACATTTTGAACATGTACAAGCTTAAGGAAGTTTAAGGAATAAAATACAACAAACATTATCTCATTTCGTTGCTGAGTTATACCGTTTCAAAGAGTGTATACATCAATTTGGGACACACTGTATATCGATTGGCGAAAGCAGTACTTACTAACGCTATACTCGTTCATGGCTCGTCTTTACATATTGATTGCTGCATCGTTTGCCACATTTTAGTATTAAAAATTTCTATGGTACCATTAGAGTAGGTGTCTTATTCCATATTTATCGGTCAATATAATACACCAGCCAAAATTATCGAACCAGAAATTGGAGCCTCTACGTGTGCCTTAGGTAATCATAAATGAACAGTAAACATCGGTATTGGTAAAAATAAATTTTGAAAACAGAGGGCCGGATGGACAGACAGACCAACAAAGTCCCCATTAACAGCATAAAGCACTTATCTGTATCTTAATTAATGATTGTTGTTAAAATCTAGAAAATTAAATTAAATTACTTTAGAACATAGCTTTATATCTGTATAGATGTCCTCGTTCGATGCATCCTTATAATTTTGGCAACTTTCGAGCAGACCCTTGTAAATATAATGAAAGGGTTACGGGGGTCATCTGGTCGATCTCTTCCCATACCAGAAATCCATTTATTCAGTCAACCGTGTCATTTATCCACAGTGGATTTTTTAGTTGTTGACGCTGTTGTCATCGAATCGAGCAAAAAAAATTTGCAACCCTCGAAGGGAACTTTGGCGCTTATCCCGGTCAAAATGACAACGTTTAGATTGCTCGCGCTCTAAAGAGGGTTCTTGCCCAGAGGGTAAAAAGGGGAAAAGGGGATTATTTTCGTGAGGGAAGGACTCGCTTTCCGTTTTCTCGCCCGGATCGAGACAAAAGCGAGACCTATTTACCAAGTGATTTTTCATGTTCCAATTAATTCGAAATTAAGTCGACGGATGGTGAGGGCTTTTTAAAACGTCGCTTCGTTTCACTTTGGCTCCTTAATTGAGCAATTAAAAATGCCAACGAAGACATGGGAGACAATTCTCCCTACACCCCCACCACCATCACTTTTTTATCTGCTTTTTTATACTATCTTCTTCAGTTAAAGGAGGAGCCAAAGAAAAAGAAAAGTTTTTTTTTTTAATTCTTTTACAATTTCTCTCGTGGCAATGTTATCGAGAAAGAAACCCTCAAGTCATTTCATCATCTAAAAACTCATTTCTAGTGCAGCATTAAAAACCCCTTTCAATGAAGTTAGTTTCAATAACATTTCTTATAATAGAAGCCGATGATGCCAAGAAAATTTAGAAATCCGATAATGGTGAGAAATTGTAGAAAGGAAAACTGCAGATTCCATTAACTCATGTTTAGTTCCCGTATGCGCATTTCGACACGATTCCAAGGGGTTCTGCAGAAGTTTGTAGCCACGAAACACAAGAGGTTTAGAAAAAAAAGCAAACTTTTCTGAATTTTTCAAAGTACTTTCTAAAGGCACGGATTCATCCGTTTAAACTAATCAAAAAGGCTTGTTGCCAGTCGACTCCAGAAATAGCGAAATGGCCTCCATTTATGTGGATATAACTCCACATCGCAAGAAAATCGAACCCCACGAAGCTTACTTGTCACGTGAGAAAACACTCCACAAAGGAAACCTGCCCAGTCCGAACCGCCCAATGAGCAAGAGCATTATCCTCGTGCGACAAAAAAACCTCGAAGTCAAGTTCTTGGATGCTTTTCTCGCCATCTTTGCAGCACCCCTGAGGTGCTAGTTTTGCCAGTTTGGAGGGTAATGGTTTCCAAATGACCAGTGCAAAAGAAGCTAACTAGCAATCATAACCTTAGAAGCGTCTCGAGCTTCTTTCTGTTTCTTTGGCGGAGGTTCTCCTTGTCACTCCTTCTAATGTTCTTTTAGTCTCAGGGTGATCATAGTGGTAAAGCCATGTTTCATCACCAGTTACGATGCATTTTATGACTGTGATTCGCCTTGTTCGAATCTTTCGAGCATTTCATATAGCACCTTGGAATTAGGTCCTTTTTTATAATCGTAGAAAATCATGGCTCTCCACGCCTCTCTTAAAATGTGAATTATAATTTACCACTGCAGTTCGACTACGCTCAATTCGAGCCACTGTTCTGTTCAAACGAATGAAATTCCGATCGACGTCATGTATGCAATATCACGGCCTATTGTTCAGCTACAAATTTCTGCAATAGTCCTCCTATACCATATTCGTCAGCGTGGAACAAAGGAATGAATAAATGATTAACTTGAGAAAAATAAAACTCCTTTTCCACAACGAAAACGAGTTGTGGAAAAAGAGTTTTATTTTTCTCAAGTTAATCATCTGCATTATCCACATAAGATTTTTAGACAATTTGGAATGAATAAATATAAAGAAAATCGTCAATGGAACCGTGCACCGTATCAATATTGCATAGCTTCCATGAGCTCGCTCTTCTTAAACGTATGTCAAAGGACAAAAACTGAACTACATGAAAGAAGAAAGTGAATGTAATTTGATTGACGGCTATACAAGCTAGGAATAAAAACATAAACAACACAAACTTTGGTATTGAAAAGTAAAAAGAATTATCTGATATGGTAATTCTTGTCCAACCAGCTTCACAGCGCCATTGTCACGCTTAAGCATCTTATTGAGCGATTTCTTGGCTATCTCTAAGAAGTTTAACGTTCACAAGCTGGCCGAGATAATTATGTTTCATTTACATATTAGCTAATTTCCTTGGCTATCTGTGATTGTTGTTTTTTTCTTATATTTAGGATTAAATTTTTCTTCATGTTTTATTAAAATTCACTCCTTTGTATTACGCTGACGAAGACGACACAGTCGTCGAAATGTGCATACGTGAAATAAAAACAAGTTGACGGAATTTCTTTAAGTTAATTTCTTCCTACAATTTCTCACCAACATCTCTTGTGTTTGAATATTCATTTATAAGTATTTAAAGTTTTTTCCCTGACCCGACCAGTCCACGTGCATTCGACTCAATCCCATACGAAAAATGAAAGAATCGATTCTACGAAATCTGGCCTCGTGCTATTGAAGAGCAGAGAGTGAATTAATCACATTTGCCTTGACAGTGTCTTTGAGCCCCAATGCTTCGTTCATTCAAGAAGTTTTGTGAGAAGCAGAGACGATGACGAAATGTTGGAAGTTTTTTTTTAGGCCCACGAAGACGAACTTGCCCATTTTCCGATCGACTTGTCGACTACGGGGTGGCGAGCGAATGAAAGGGCAATAAAAAGCTCGTCGTGCCGAGAATAAAACAGAAACGAAAAGACATAAAGGCACGCTGCTGGGGAGACAAGGAATTCGACGGTGGGGGAAGCGGCCGAGTGCTAAGATTAAAGCAGAGAGCGAAGCGATTGGCTAATTTCAGTTGGCATCTGGTGAGCCTATTAAGAACTAATTACTTCCATTTGCGATTTATCGATCAGCGCCCGCTTCAACGACGCACACGCCACCGCCATCGACACAATGACAAAGGGCGAAACGCAACAATGGCGAACCGACTTCAATCGCGGGCGCAACTCACAGAGAATCTCTTTTCTTTGACGGAAACATCTGTCTGTGAGTCATGCCCGTCTTGTCTATCCTTCTACCAGAGCATGATCCATGCGAATGCATGATTTAATCGCCTTAGTGAAAAACCTGATCTTGATCTATGCTAGTGCTAACAAGGGAACTACATGAACATATTCATACCAAATTGAAATAGGTGACTCATCTAAAGCTACTATTGACGTTTGCAAAGGAAGAAAATGCTAATTTTGTTTCTTTCAAAATAAACCGAAAAAACGAAACATTTTGAGTATGTGTATTATTGCGCTCTTAACGTCTTTCTTCAACACCACCTCTACTCAAAGCCTGAGCGCGAAAACGTCATGCATTGTTACATCACCGACGGTAGGGTATTGTTAATCATATTTCTATCAATAATAAGCCAGAAATTGTCCCTACCGTAGATGATGTAACAATGTACGATTTCTCCGTGAGCAGGCTTTCCCTTTAGGCGGTATTGCTTTCTTCCACTACTCAATTATACACACGAATCCACTTCATCCGAAAGCAACGCTATCGCTTCCCAGGTATACTTGCGCGCAAAAAAAATGCGTCGTACAACAACGTGGCATCAAGCCATATTGTTTAAGGTTTGGAAGGTGTAAACCAGTATTTTTGGAGGGAAATCGCACATTTGCTTGAGAAACAGTCCATGCCAGTCATCAAAGGATCCTACAAGTCTGACCTCATCATCAGTGGTTTATGCAGGACGGTTTTACGTCCCCATAGGACAACTGCCATTATCAAACTATTGAACGAATATTTCGGACAGAATGTCATCGCACTGAGTTCCCAAGCACTGTGCATGTGGCGTCGACTGGCCCCCGTATTCACCTCACCTCAAATACTGGTCCAATTAATAAAAAGTGTACACTTAGTACTAGTTGAGAAATTGACGTTTTGATCCAGCTACAGGGGTTAGACTAAATAATAATAACACCTATGTAAATACAATGTTCTGGGGAAACCTGTCGTATAGTCACATCCTTTAGTTTAGTAGACACATCAGTCGTATAGTACACAAACCTGTCGTATAGTACACACATCAGTCTCTAAATAGCAGTGGTAGCGTGCGGATGCTAAAAAAAAAAAAAAAAAAACTCCGTTATGGCTGATCTTTTAGATTTCAAAAGAAGCACGATTGTTGGGGGTCGAGAAAATAGTGGCGATTGTTATTGAGCCTACAAGAAACAGCGAAAGAAATCATCTGCCAAGCACAAGAGTGGCCGAAAGTCGAAGCTCACTGATAGAGACAGAAGGGTTTTGAAGCGGATCGTGCCCAGAAAGCACAAGAGAACAGCAACCCAGATACCATCTGAGATGGAACACGCTTCTACAGGAACTGTGGCAACAAAAACTATCCGGCGTGAACTGCATGGAGGGAACATAGACGGCAGAGCGGTATTACGAGACCACTGGTGACACCATGCAATGCATTAAAAAGTTTGAAAAAGGTTCGCGAGCATAGAAATTGGACAACAACAACAACAATGGGAGAATGTCATCTGGTTGGATGAATCGTCATTCACGTTCCAGACAAACGGACACGTTTAAGTTTGGAGATCGCCAGCAGGAGCCTACGATGTTGACTGTTAAGCACGGAGGAGGATCAGTGATGCTGTGGGGGATGATCTTATCTTGGTCTCGGTTCAGTTGTTGTCCTGCACGGGCGGGTTACAACAGAGAATTATGCCAATATTCTGGCTGACCATCTTAATCCAATGCTGCAAACAGTGTTCCCTGACGAACGACCTGTATTCCCAGACGATAAGGCTCCCATTATCAGGGAACATTTGTGGGGGGTTTTGGAGGTCTAGCTGCAAAAGGACATTTTCTGAATTGGCGACCTTTTTGCAATAAGAGTGGCTACATATCCCTGTGACTGTTGTGCAGGGACTTGCATTCACCGTCCATCCAACGTCAGATACAAGCTGTAATTAATGAAAAAGGAGAGCCATAGACATATCAATAAATATTTTGTCTCATTTCACAGGACGACCTATTATTTTGCTCAAGCCTTGTAGGTTTTGGGCCACCTTGTATATTTAAAAAGCATAACACCACCCTTACGAATGTGAAGATAACCAAGAAGAGTTAAACATAAAATGCAATCTAAAACCCTTAAAAACTGAAAACAAATTCACTATTTGACATCATCATTATCATTTATAAACTGCTCTCCCTAAATTACGGGAAAAGTATCACAAGAATAGCGATAATTTATGTTAGCTGATTTTCATGAAACCTGGCCTAAATATGCAATAGGGAAATTGAACACACTGTAATCAACTTTGATATTTTTTTATTAAATAGTTCAATCTTGTTTTTATCTTCATTAACTTATTGACAAACGTGACAATTTTTTTTCAAACTCATACGTTATTTACAAAAGAGTGGAAAATAATAAGTATGCAAGAATTGGCTATAGTGAGATGTAAAATGATACAAAATCAAGATTCTTGAAAACTATTTGAATGTCAAAATTAGCACATGTATGAAACTATGATGTGCGTGTGATTACTTCGAGCAGCAATGCAGCACCCATAGCGCTATATCATGCTGTTAATAATGGTGTCTACGAGCTTCATTGTCTCGCAAAGCTTCTCCAAGCGCTTAGATTTAGCGCAGCAACAAGTCTTCCAACAGCGTCCCAGATGTGCTCAATTGGAATCGGGTATGGAGATCGAGCTGCCTAAGCTGAATTGTTTCCTGTCAAAGATATTGCCGTCCCCCTATGCGGGTTGTGTGTGTTCTGTAGGACAAAATTATCGCCCATTGCTCTTGTATAAGGGCATACGTAACCATGAATGATAATGCCTCTATATTCTTGACCAGCCACGGTCCACTTGGATAGAGATTGAAGTTTGCACAATCTATTCCAAAAGCGTTTTCTCCTAGCTGAAAGATGTTCGGCTTCCTTGCAATACATTAAACCAGCGAGATTAATCGGTTCAGGCAAGAAGTCGAGTTTTTTAGCAACAGAAATAGGTAGGCATAATGAGCGACGTTAAACTGTTTTAATTGAAATCTGATTTTGAGCCTTTATCAGGAAAGTTTTACTTTATTATTAATACATTCACCTTTTGTCTGCAGGCTTTCTCTCTAGGAGGTAGTGATTAATTTCATCAGCCATTGTTCACCCAGCCGATTGTTGACGCAAACACCACGGGCTGATTGTTCACACATGCAAGCAAACGAACATAAACCAAGTCTATTTCATATATATATATAACTAGCAAAGGTACCCGTCGTTGCCCTGGATAATTATACTTGTAGATAAACAGAACAATCTCAAAAAATTAAATTAAATTTTGCAATATCTTAAAAATAAACACATGAAAATGCTTAGAATTAATACAGTAAAAATTCATCACTTTGTGTAGTCTAGCGGTCGCCGATTCTTCTATTTACTTGTTTCCCATTTGCTCAAGATAGCACGGAGCTAAAGGAGTGCTTCCTCTGTCGTCTTTCCACTCTTTCTCAATAGTCTGCTAACTCTCCATTATCTCCAGTTACTGATCATTTGTAAAGATTTTCAAGAAATTGTTAAGTACTAAGAACTCTCTTTTCTAAGAAAAGCCTGAATAACAGGAATAATATGCATTGTTGCAAACTGAAACTTATCCATATTGCATCATCATTTTATGTTGATTGTTATAATTCTTGGAAAGATGCTTTATCATTGCATCATCATTTTGTGCTTATTATTTTTGGTGTATTGCGCGTAGATACCATTGTTGATGCGAACACGACAGGCCTATTGTTGCACAAACGTTGCCTTGCATTGTTGGTCATGAGATATTTCTCATTAATATGCCTTGCCATAACCATGAATATCGATTTTTTTTATAAATAATCATTGTTTTTTCGAAATCTGAGGTAGACAGTGACCTTCCTCATGGTTTGAAGGTCAAGTATGCAAAATTTCATCAAGATCGGATTAAAACTGTAGATTTGTATAAGAAACAAACCCACAAACATCCTTCTTTATATAGATAGAAGAGGATAATTAATTTCCGGTTTTAGATTTT
Source organism: Rhysida immarginata (assembly GCA_023313115.1). NCBI lineage: Eukaryota > Metazoa > Arthropoda > Chilopoda > Scolopendromorpha > Scolopendridae > Rhysida > Rhysida immarginata. The sequence goes on along the minus strand of JAHWFO010028035.1, from coordinate 2,162,736 downwards.
TTTTTTTCCATCATTGTCGTAGTATTACACGGCTGTGTGTTAAATTTTAACTTTATAGCTTACTTCTAAGTTGCCTTTTAAATCCGGACAAGCATACTTACATTGCCTTTTATATGGAGAGATTTTACAAAGCCCTGATACAAAAGGTACAAACATTAATTATTGCTACCCAACACAGTACTAGTCTCTTTAGAATTTAAAAGTTTACTAAGACGATAAACATTCATTATTACTGTACCTTTCATTTTGACACACAAAACCTATTAAGTTGCAAAACATCAGACAAAACTATATCTAATGCATCTTGTAAAATCTATCTAACAACTGAGCAAAAACCAAAGCAACCCGACCAACCTTTTTAGATGACTTGCAGCGCAACATCCTTGGGCAACGCAGAGAAGCCATCATCACCACACACACAAATGCACATTCGGAGAAACTGCCTCCAATAGAATCTAACAGGAACCTATTAAAAAATAAAAGAAAAAGAGAAACTCATAATCATTAAAGATGCATATATTATTTCCCTATACAGGGTGTAACTAAAGGTGTGTTACAAACTTTGGGGAATGATAGAACTGGTCAAAATAAGCATTTTTTGTTCTATGAAGATTGGTCCACAACTGCATTGTTTAAGAGTTATAGCAACTGTTCAATATGACGCCCTTCAGCGTCAATGCAGGCTTGCATTCGTCGCTGTACGTTGCTAGACACCCGTTGCAGCATCTGCTAGGAGTCCCTGATGTTGTCTGCTGCTACAGCCAATCGTGCGATGAGTTCCTCCACTGAATTAACCATTGTTTCGTAGATCAGGGACTTTAGGTGGCCCCACACAAAGAAATCCAATAGTATTAGGTCTGGTGATCGTGGCGGCCAGGTAACTAGACCACCCCGTCCAATCCAACGATCGCCAAACGTATCAGTGAGGAAGGCCCGGACATGCTGTGAGAAATGTGGAGATGCACCATCATATTGGAACCACATTACTTGACGGATGTTAAGAGGTATGTCATCCAACAGTTCAGGCAGCACCTCCTGAAGAAAGACGAGGTAGGTTTGTGCATTCATACGAGCTGGGAGAATGTACGGCCCAATGAGGCGATTGCCAACAATACCAGCCCTTCCATTACCGTCTGCAGCACCGTACACTAACAACATGTCAGTGCACTCGTTAAAGGTGTAGTCCATATCCGGATGCGATCACACACGTTAGATTTTTTAGTGTGCAGGATCTGCTTGCATGGTAATGTGATGGTGTGGTCATGTTACTTTAAAAATTTACATGACCATACCATAATTCAGAAAGGGGTGTGTCATAAGCCTGCATTGATGCTGAAGACGTCATTTTGAACAGTGGCTAGAACTCTTAAACGATGCAGTTGTGGACCAATGTTCATAGAACAAAAAATGCTTATTTTGACCAGTTCTATCATTCCCCAAAGTTTGTAACACATCTTTAGTTACACCCTGTATATGAAATAACACAATTAGCATCCAAATTCTATTTACTTTTTGTACGTTCAATTACACTAGTCAACATACTTTCCTTCTATAGTGCTTTTAAGTGTACTCTCTGTAGAATTCAAATTTGCCTTTAGATTTTTTCTATCAGATCATGTTTTCAGGTTACGCACATAGAGGCTGCAATGTTAGAGTAACAAGTGTAAGGAGAAGCAGTTACATATGGGTCCTGCAAGGAAATTTATCAGACCCTGGACTCTGAATAATTTTAAAATGTTTCATTGAACATCAAGAAATCTGTATGTACTAGAAAAAATTTGATGGCATATTTGAAAATAACGTGATAAAATACTATAAATAAAGAGTTTGACTAGTGCTATTAACTTAAGAGCGTGGCATCGCATTCTTATAAACTTTCGTTACCAAAACATAATATTTTTTTCCTGAAGTACGATCAACTTTCCTATAAAGCGGCAGTGATTTCCATATAATAGGGATCAAAAAGTGCGACACCATCTCTGTAAGGATGCATTTCCGGACCCATGTTTAGAGGAAAAATATTGTTCCCCGCTACAAACTGTATACGGTATTTCATTCTTCACCTACATTTCTGAATCACCCTGTATGTAGCAATACATTTTCTATTCCACTTTTATGGTAGAAATAATAGAAAGTTCCCTCTTTTTTTTTACATGCACGTACATCACAGTTTTTCAGTTTCAATTCTCAAGGAATTTTCCTGTCAGTTCAGAAACCATGCATAAAACATGACTGTTTATCCAGTGAAGTCGCAAAAAGGCCCCTATAACGCGGTTTCCGTATTGATTTGATTTTTCTTTATTGATATTCTTATAAGTTAACCTCAGCTTATATGCACTAATTCTGAATTTCTTATAAAGCGGCTTCCATGTACGAAAGAGTCGCGTTATATGTGGGTTTGCTGTATAACAAACTTGAGAATTTTTTTTCACTTCAGACAAAATGGAATCTTAATGCGTACATACATCTTTACAATGTTCTTTTTATTTCTCGTATGTGATTTATTTGTTATTACGGAACAGATTTTATCTTAACAGAGTTGGGATAAAATGGACCAGTTTCCATGCTTTGCGAAAAGTGATCCAGTATCCCATCTTTGTTATCTACAGTTTCTTTCTTACTATTGTTGTTATTATTATAGTCTATCCAACGAAAGAAAACACGGGAATATCCAATTAAGTCCCATATCAATTGTTAGACATTTTCGCAAAGGAAAATTAACCGTGTCAAACAATTGCGCTCACTAATTTAATGAATAAGCCCAGGTTTTCTTTCGTTGTATTCACCTTGTTCAAAATGTAAACATCCGGTCTGGTACAGCTTGCTTTCGGCTGTAGTTGTAATGCCATTGGCGAAATATTTGATACTATCGCGAATTGACCAATAACATTATAAAATAGTAGCCAGAAATCCGAAAACGGAAGTTGAGAGTACCCTGAGTTTCGGTTTCTTAATATCGTCAATAGATGACAGATTATTCGGGGTGTTGTAAAAAGGACTGACTGTTTTTAAAATGGAGTAGCATGAAAACGGTGACGGCGAGTTATTATACTTAGTTTTGCAGAAGATTATTGCGCGAGATAGGAAATATCTTTTGGCGTTGTTGGACGTCCGCGGTCCTTCCTGACGGCACCAAACATGCAGGCCGTTAAGAATGTCAATAGGCGCAGTCCGAAAAGATCGGTCAGCAAAACCCAAGGAAACGAATTCCCGATCTTTTACATTAATAACTTTAATTCATCATTTGCCTGCTATTCCATTTTATAAAACCGCAAGTTCTTTTCATGATAGATACCCTAAAGCTTGTTTGAGAACAGTGTTACAAGGCACTTCATGTATTTTACCAAAGTCGATTAATATACCCAATCTAATGTTTGTTAATCAACTTCCCTGGCATCACAAAACTCAAAGAGCAAGTCCGAGATGAAATACTAGTAGCGTTTTCAAATGTTGTTGTGTGCGCTCGCTTTTAGCCATAGAATGAGTTTTAAGTAATGAAGGATTTCATCTTCATTAATTCATATAGGTATCTGTGCCGAACGCATGAAGTTTAAAGTTTCAAGTCCATTCTTTCTTCCCACTCTTTTCATAGCTCCATTCTCGATACCTGCAACAAAGGGTCGCTTCGACCTCCAAATTGAAAGTCGGTGCCAAAAAACTCGCGGCTTTCCTTCGTGAAAGACCTTTCAACTCGGCGCTATCCAATTACAGCGAAGAACAAACTTTTCCCGCTTTTGAAACTATAGTTTCCCGTTGATTTGTCGTGAATGTTTAATGAGGCAGGCGCCCAACCTTACATCCATATGAAAATGAAAACGCGGCTTCTAATTGCATTCGAGTGAAAGCAGCAGCTGCCAGTTAGGTTGCAGTTCCTCCTCCTCCTCTTCCCTGCCTGCCTGCCTGCCTGCCTCCATTCCCTCTTCCTTCCGCCAACCAACCAATTTTACCTCTTCCAACCCTTCCTTCCCTCACTAAAGCAAAGCGCCACTTTACGACGAGCGTCCATTTCCAAAAAGAATAAAAAGAAAAAAAAATTCTCTTCACACTCGCGTGCTTTTTCACACTGTCAGTGGTAATTGCACGTGACAAGGTGTAAGAGGGAAAGGGAGAAAGGAAGGAGATAGGTCGTGCGACCTGCGTAAATTCGTCAGCCAAGATCGCGCGCATTAGTCGACGCCTCTAATTTCAGGATCAATCACTGGTAATTACAGAGTCCCGTCCGCCTCTTCTCGTCTGACGCATCCATTTCAATGATTCCATTTGAAATATTCAAACGGGGCTAAAGACCGACCGACTGTGTCTCCTGAGATCATCTTACAGCGGCGGTTCACTCTCCCAATCGAATGAAAACATCGCCAGCCTTCCTCTCATCAGCGCAGAAATCGGGACAGCGAGTTCATCCCCACCAAATAAAAACTCACACATTTTACTTGGCCGTTTAGTAAAAAATTCAAAAAATAAAACTCCGACTTTATTTCTTCAATGATTATTCTCCTGAAAAGATTACTCACTCTTCCTCCAAATACAAGGTTCAGTGCTGTCTACTTTATTTGCTTTCCATTATTGAGTAAAAGATCTTTTCAACTCGGATCTTGCTTTTCATAATTTGGTCTTATGTTGACGATCATTTCTTATAGAAATCTTCCCCCTCTCTTAAAGATTTTAATATCCAAAAAACAGATGAGACTGAACAAGCTCTCATGACCAAATCGAACTTGAGAAGTTTATGACTAATTTAAATGTGGGTAAATGGGTTTTATAGCATGGCTGGATGGGTTTCATAGTATGAGCATATTTGAGTGAGCTGTTTAAGTGGATGTGTATGAAGTGGGTGAATAAGAATACAAGATAGAGAGGATATATAAGTGATTAAAGCGTGAAACCATAAAAGCAGAATATTTATGTAGGAATTATATAAATTAAAAAATTCTACAGTCCAGCAGTTTAATCAGGGAAACCACATGCAAGTAGTATTTCATCTATTTCATATCATTATTGCAATATGGCTCTTTGCACATATTGAATAAAAATTAAGTTAATTTTCGATCGAATGATAGCCATAGTTCTAAAGACCAAGTGACTGCCACCCCGACAATTCCGACCCCACTGGGACCATTTGGCCCAAACTTCATAGGAATGTAGATTTTGCCTAGAGGAGTATGCATATCGAATTCCACTCCTTTACATACCTAAATACCACATAGATCACTTGGTCCCCTCTAACTCCTACCCCCGTAATTCCGACCCCAGTGGGCCAATCAAACACAAAATAAATAGTGAAAGTACTATTTCCCATAGTAAGCTTCATTCCGAATTTCAACCTTCTACCTGAAAGAAGCAGAAATTATGAAGGGGACATCGTGAAACCAATAAGTAGCTCCATTCTTCCGCTACTTAATAAAAGACTCCTGTTTGTTTCCGTGCTAATATTCGGTCGAAAACGGGTACCCACCGTTATTGGTTACATAATTTCAACAATGTTTTAAGGCTGGACATCATTCTATAAAAAGCATAATGCAAAAAACTACACCAAAGTTTTGCTTCGTTGTTGCACGTTTAAGCATTGTTGGCGCCGGAACTGAAAACCACCTGACCATTGCTGCCTGAGCAACAGTTTTTATTTAATTCTTTACTAATACAGAAATATCTATTATTTAATATTTCGCTGTCTTACCTAGCAAATTCGTGTAATGGCCTAACGTTTTGCTTTCAGTGTTTTGAATGAATAAATCGATTTTATTTCTCACAATTTAATTCATGATTTATTATTTTGAAACATTTACATCTTTTGATGTTTTTTTTGAAGTCTTCATCTTATTTATAATTTATGCGCCGATTGAATTTCTGTGTGCTTTCAAGTGCTTCATTTATTTCTACAGATTCCTTCCTTCCTCTCTAGAGTTAACAAAAAAGCGTTAAGGGCAATGCAATAATCATTACAGATGATGCACTCATTTTTCGTCTATAAAATACACTCGTGTTGAGATTTCAGATACTGCGAAAAGCTTGCACGTGCCGTGTTTGTGATCCCACGTTCGATTGTCAGCACAGACGCGAGTAAGGAGACACACCCTAAGCATAGACGCTATGTATACTCGATACCCGTGCTTATGCGAGGGGCGTTCGGAAATGATTTACAATTGCGTTGTTGTACAAAGACCGCTCACACTACGGGCCACCTCGTGTGACGATGAACTGATTCTAGTACGGTACGCAAACACTAGATGGCAGTTGTGAGCAGTGTGTATTAAAGGTCTGGATTGCTAAAGTACGGCAATCCGCCATTTTGGCCCAGTTGGCCCAATTAATTTATTACGCCAGCTCTAAAATTCAGCTGATAATGAATTGTATTTTCAAAATTTTAGCATTATTATCGAAACAGTAAAATTTAAAATGAATAAATGTCTGGGCAAAAATGGCTGGAAAAAACTCATGTGACCTCAAACTAACCAATCAACAATCGGTATTATCTGCTAGCACTGGGGAAGGTAATTGCCGTACTTTAGTAATCCAGAGCTTTAGTGTGTATAGGGAAAGGAGAGTAGAACAAGCTATGGACAAGATGGACGGCGACTATTATGGACAAAGATGAACCGCATGGTTTTTGTGGAAGGAAGGAGTCAAAACAACAGATATTCATAAACGTTTAAGTGCGATGTGTGGTCAAGAATCTCCTTCACAAAAGACTGTTTACAACTGGATCGCTGGGTTCGCTAGTCGACGGGAATCTGTACGGAAGAATGTGAGTACTGGTCGGCTGTCAACATCGCGGATTCCGGGGAACATTGAGGTTGTGTCTCAATTGATTCTGGCTGAGAGGCGCATAACCTTTGGTGAATTTGAATTGCCGACAGGCCTCGGCCGCGCAACCCTGCACTCCATTATTCATGACGACTTGGGTATGGGCAAGATGTGTGCACGTTGGGTTCCACGGAACTTGACTCAGGCCCAGAAAAAAGTTGAAGTCTGTCGTCGACTATTGGAAATGAAGAATGAAGATCCAGATATTTTGGAGAAACTGGTGACTATCACGGTGTCACTACCATAAACCTGAGAAATGAGTCCAATACATGCAATGGAAGCATCCTGGGAGTCCCCGGCCCAAGAAATTTCGTGCTGCTCCATCTGCATGTAAGCAGATGGTCTCGTCTTTTGGGACATTTGTGGCATAGTGCTAATGGACTGGCTTCCACAAGGAACAACTGTCAACAGCAGCGTGTACTGTGACACCCTTACACGACTTAGACGCAGGATTCAGCAAAGGCGAAGAGGAAAATGGTCGAAAGGAATTCTCCTCCATCACGACAATGTGCGGCCCCATACCAGCAATATCACGACTGCAACTTTGACATCACTGGCGTTCATTGTTGTGCCACACCCACCATATTCACCGGATCTCGCGCCATCTGATTTTGCTTTATTCGATAACATGAAGGACGCGCTGCGGGGTAAGGGGTTCGGTAACAACGAAGAATTACAGGCAAGTGTCCACGAGTGGGTGCATAGTACGCCCAAACAATGGTTCCGTGACGCAATAATGAAGTTGCCAGGAAGGTGGCAGCGGTGTATTGACGTCGGTGGAAGTATATTGAGAGATCCCATGTACTCATGTGCAGCAATGCTAAAGTTAAAAAAACTACTATTATAAATCATTTCCGAACGCCCCTTGTATTACATACTTCAGTTATTATAAGCCCTTGTTCCCGCTGTACACGATTCTGTAGACTTGTCAACCATGAAAGTGTCTTCTCTACAATACAAAAAAAAACCTTGTATGATGTTATAAGAAACAATGGAGATTACATTACATTGAAGGATTGTTGTGAAGTGATTTTGTCGCAATATTTTTTTCCATTCAATCTTACAGTGCGCAAAAACTTTTGAAAAGTCCTGCACTATATATCACTTTCAGGAAAAAAAATTATGCACATTCATAGAATCGTATATTTACAGAATTACTTCGTCGGGAAATAAGAGAGAGAGCGAAGTCATGCCGAGATTAGCCCCTGCCCGTTGAAAGAGGATCTGCTATATAGTTGGAATTCAAGCTGCGAATCGTGGATGTTGGCGGCCGATTAGCGTCGCTCTTGGTTCGTTAAACGTCGCGTGGTGAGGGATGAAAATATCTTGAATTTGCGCTTTTGCCTGAAGGAAACTAATAAAACGGATAATTTTATAAGCATTTTAGTCGAATCGTTTCCTATGTTCTCTTCTGAGCGGTAGGAATCGTTTGGTCGTGGGTCGTTGCAATTCACTCCATCGCGCGCGCTTTCCTTGCTCGTTCGATCGTTCATTTGGTCAGTTACTTACTTTCACGGAAACAATGGGGGAAACACGTGGGGCAAATCTGTCGTCTAATAAAGGTATCAGGGTGCAATCATCTCCGTGACAATGAAGAGAGTGGAGCGAGACCGGCGCACATGTTGCTGCCGATAATGAGTGCGAGAGGCCGGCCGGGGTGTTAATGGGACTCGCCGTCTGGCGGCAACTAATAGCCCCGATGATGACGACGACGACGATTGGGTGTACTTTCCATCGACCTCACAAAACGAGAAAAGGGGGAAAATGGAAGGGGGAAAAAAAAGAAGAACTCTTGCGAAGGATTTCAGAAACAATCAACGCGAAAGAAGGAAAAGAGAGAGAGAGACGAAAAGAAATTAAAAGTTATTAGCGCCAAGTCTGTTGACGACACAACCGACAGAGAAAGCGAGTGCAGATTGCATGCATACTCGAATAGAAGTTCGCATGAGAGAGAGAGAGAGAGAGAGAGAGAGAGAGAGAGAGAGAGAGAGAGAGAGATGAAGGGTGAAATTTTTATTTTGTTCTTTCTATCCCCCCCCCTCCCCCGCTTCTCCAAATTGACAGACTCCCATCTGTGATTGCAAGACAGTCATTTGCTGCAAATTGAATGGCGTCGTCGGCGGCGGTGGCGTCAGCGGATGTTGCAGATGCCGTGCCATGCGCGATCCGCCGCGGTTCCTCCCTCTTTTCCAGGCCATTGTTGTCGAGTGACACGTGGGCGTTCCCCACCCACTCCCTGTCTGTCATAAATGTGACGAGGAGCACGTACTCTTCTGACAAGCCACCAGGAGAGAGACCCAATTAATGTCGTATGCTTCTTCAAACGCTACCACCCACCCACCCATTCACTCAGTTTGCCTCCTCTTCTTCCCTTACTCCCCCCCCCCCCCCCCGTCCACCTTCCAACATTTTAAAACAACAGCGCAGGAAACCAAACGTCGTTGGATTCACGTTGCAGCTCTCGGCGGTTCCGTTGAGTGAATCCGAGATAAAGGCGGCTTACTGGAGTTTATCTCAAAAAAAGACACATTTCTAAAAACTTATTTATTTATTGTTCATCATTTTTTTTAAAAATAGGGTAGGGGCTCGCCAGAACGCTCATTACACCGTTCTACTCCTTCCCCCCCCCCCCCCTCCTCCCATCTTTTCCGAGACTGTTGAAGGATTCATTTAGATTTCACACTCTAGAATCCAAGTAAGATATTTATATTTTACGATCCAACCACTAATTTTAAGGGAACCAGAGAATTACAGGAAATTAAAAACTATTTCCAAAGCGTGTTCATTTTTAATGATAACGAAGGTAGTTAAACATTTCAAATTTTTATATTCTGCACTGTTAGCGAGCATGTTTGGCCGGAAAAGTGCAACTATTCAATCTAAGCGTGTCTTATGGACTGGCGCGAAAGTAATTCGTTTGAAATTGTTGTAGCGACTCTGTTTGATCTTATCCACTCTTCCAAAAACAATTGGCAAATCAAATCATGACGTCACAAACTTTCCACGCAAGCAAAACTCCATTGAGATGTAGGAAAACGGATTTAAAAAAATTTAGGGTGAAAAAATCGAAATTGGAAGTAAAACCACCCAGCGCTCCTGAACACCTTAAAAAAATGGTTTCAGGCCCCTGTAACACTTGATTTTAGTAATGGTAGATGTTTGCTAGAAGTTTTTTTCCACCCCAGTTTTCCAAAGGTGGAGCATAGTAGAAGTACACTCCAGCCATCCTAGAAAGAACACTGAAAATCAATTAGGGAAACATACAAGAAGCCAACCGCTTTTCCACAACAGGGTCTTTATTCAACATGAAGATATATTTCGGACGCTATGCGTCCATTTTTTAACATGACTAAAGTTACAGAATGCCTTCGGGCTATTTATACACATTAGGAACTATCAGCTTACTTACAACAATAAAACTTAGCAAACGCCAATTATTTATACCTAAAAACCAAAATCCTTTGATAGGGAAAGCAATTATCCAGTCAAATTACGAAAGTCAGAATACAATGGTCCAATCAGAGAAATTGTCTAATTTAGTGCAAGTACCTTAGTAGTTAGATGCATAGGGCTCTTGCCACCGTTCAGAATTTTGTTGGTTTGTTCCTTACTAATTTTTAACGATTCCAGGAAGTTGAGTTTATTCCAGTCACTGGTCCGGTGGAGGATCTCGTTCTCATCAGGTTTTGCTCCATGCCACGTGTTTATCACATGCTGAGCAAAACTCGAGCATTCGGGATTGTGGTTGCGAACGTGCCGAAAATGTTCTTCAATCCTAGTAATAATCCTCCTTTTCGACTGTCCGATATAAAAAGAATCACACACCCCACACTTAAGCTTATAAACTCCAGAGCTATGGTCTGCAGATATCTTGTCCTTGACAGATCCAAGGAGTCTCCTTAGTGTGTGTGAGCTTCTGTAAGTCTTCCTATAAACTCCTCTGTGCCCAAATTTCTTGGCGATCTTGTCCAGTCCTTAGTGATTCCTTTATTATAAGGAATGACCCAATACCTAGGTCTGTCTTTTTCGGGGTCCAAGGTTGTGGCTTGTAATATCACCATCTTCCTAATATGCTTTCTGATGAGGTTGCTGATCAGGTCGTCTTTAAATCCGTTATTGGTTGCAATGCTTAAGTGTGGGGTGTGTGATTCCTTTTGTTGTAAGTAAGCTGATTGGTTCCTAATATATTTAAAATAGCCCGAATGCATTCTGTAACTCTAGTCATGTTGAAGAATGGACGCAAAGCGTCCGAAATACGTATTCATGCCGAGTAAAGACCCTGTTGGGAAAAGCGGTTAGCTTCTGGATGTTTCCCTGATGTTATATCTACAGTTCTGGTATTTTGTTTGTTTATTATTAGTTGAAAATCAATTAAATTCTTTGAGTGAATTAACTTTGAGTGTTCTTCTTAGGCGTAGATTACACATGCGTAAAAACAAGGGCAGAAATCACAAAGCAGAAAACTTTTTGATGTCACTTCCTGCTTTCCTATTTCTGCCCGACAACATTTTTTTTATCTTTTTAGGCTATGGCTCAATCCAAATTAAATAAAATAAGTGAAAGAGAAAAATGAAGCATTTTCTACCACCCTTATTCTCAAAATGAAAATTTAAGTTTTATCACTTAGAAGAAACAATTTTATTGGCAAAAACAAATTCTGACATCACAAACTGCTCCACGCAAATAAAACTTCATAGACATAGAAGAAAAATGAATCTATTGAGTTTGGAGTTTTCTGTCGGGCAGAAAGACGAAAGCAGGAAGTGATGTCAAAAAGTTTTCTGCTTTGTGGTTTCTGCCTTTGTTTTTACGCATGTGGAATCCAAGCCTTAGGATGGCTGAAGTGTATATGAGGAGCTCAGAACCAGAGAGGCGTAAGCGACAAAGTTGCCAATTTTGCTTTCATCCCTTTTCTCTCTGTTGAGTGTCGTGACAAAGGAAAATCGAACAGTTTCCATACTTTAATAAGGCCCAAACCAGTGTATATCTTCCTCTTTTAAAGCGTTGGATAATGAATTTTCACCTTTATTTTCTCAAAATATACTTTTTGTCACTTCCACCCTCTGGTTCCGAGCTGCTCATATCAAGTGGAATTTGTGAAGCGTCGTCTTTCGGACTCGAGGCTGATGACTACATCTGTTTCCAATTGAGATTTTATGGTGCAAACACAGTGGATATTCCCCTTTTTTTTTTTTTTTTTTTTTTTTTTTTTTGTCTTTTCTAGATTTACGAGAACTTTAATTTTAGAAAATACTAGTTTCATACGGAATGTCGTGCCTCTATAAGCCTTAGGGCGATGGATTCAATTAAAAGCGCCTTGATGGGTTTACCGTGACCTTACTTGGTTTCATTTTGACTGCTATAATAGCGGATTTTCCTATTTAATAAAAGAAAATTTTTACATGTAAGAATATATGTGACAAAGCCCTGAAAGTCGCAAAAAATTTTGTGACGGGTACTTCCTCTCTTATTAAATGTAGGCCTTTCTCGTTTTTTATTGAAAGTCGTTCATTATTCTTAATTAATTAGCGGAAGAATTGAGCTACCTATTGATTTTACAGTGTCTGTCTGTTCCCTTCATATTTTTTTTTTACATTTTTTCGTAGAAGTTAAAATTCGAAACATAGCAACCTATGGTCAAGTTCTCCTTCACTATTTAAATTTGGTTTTGATTGTTCCAATGGGGTCAGAGTTAGAGGGGGCCAACTGGCCTATGCGATATTTAAGCATGTAAAGGAGTGAAATTCGGTATGCAGTTTCCTCTCGACAAGATAAACTTGACTATGAAGTTCGAGCCAAATTATCCCAATGGGGGTCTGAATTGTGGAGGATAGCAGTCGCGTGGTCTTTAGAACCATTAACGTTTTCAAAAGGCAACATATGGCATGTGATAGGTTATTCGATCGAAAAGGACAAGAAATGAAAGAAGCTCTTTTACATTTTCTAAATACTACATTCGAGAAAATCAATTAACAAGTGCGGGATAAAAGATGTAAAAAAATAAATGAAGTCAGAGTTTCCGCCACTTTCTTATATCCTCCTCGGAGGATTTAATTTCTTGTTATAGACATAGAGCCGTCTTATGCAGGCTATTTATTTCTTATATTCATCATCATCATCATCATATTAAACTGATGGATGGAGGTCTCCTCCAAACGTTTCCAATGCGCTAGATCTTCGGCTTTGCTTTTCCAATTGACGCCCACTAACTTCCTGATATTGTCGCTGCATCTAGTGTGGAGTTGTCGTCGTCTTCTAATATTTCGTGGGTACTAGTCGAGTATGGCTATAGTCCATCTGTTGTCTGGCCCACTACCATTTGAGTTGTATCCGCTTTATAATATTCGTTATGCTATAGATAAATAATTATTCACAAATCCTTTTTTAAAATGGGACCACAACACTAATTGGATAACAAAAACCCAGAAATAAAGATATATTCCCAATCCAATTTATCGCCAACACATTGCAATATGCTTCAGTCAAAATCACGATGAGTAAGAGCAGGCAGCAATTGATTAGGAACAAACTGTGGATAGAGATAATTAGCCGAAATAATGAAACGTCCATTACATTTATTCTATTTAGTCTTAATCTTTCATTTTCACTTATTACGCACTCGATGCATGCACTTAAGACAGCAGCGGCCAAGAACAAGGAACAACATTATCTCGCAGGAAATTGATTATTCCAAGTTCGAACCCCCTCGAGGCTATGGCGCTAGTCACGAGAGCTGCTCTATTCATTATAAATGTTTGCTCTTTTTATATACTCAAATTGTAAAGAAGGCTGGGTCAGGTTGGGAAAAAAAAAGAAAATGAACTCCATTAATTCTTTAACGAGAGATTTGTACTAGATGTGAAAATTTCGACCACACTCTGCAGAGACAGCCATTTGCGCAACACTAAACGTTCGGCTGGGGATGGAAGGAGGGGGGTGGGTTATTTTTTTTTCTTAAAGGAGAAAATTTTTATAATTCTCTAAATGATGACAAAAACTAGGAGAATAAATGCAACGGCTAAATTTAGAACGAGCGGTGAGGTAGAGAGAGAGAGAGAGAGAGAGAGAGAGAGAGAGACGATAAATTCTGATTGGAAGAGGGTTCCTGGGAAATTAATGCATGCAGCTGTTGGTGATGGGTCCCTTCTGTACTCAATAACACGGCCCATACCCTCCTGCACTCTATTACCTCTGATCGGTTGGTCCCTTCGTTCGCTTCCCACCGAGAGATCGGCAACAGAGCCGAGGGCTGAGCGTGACGGAGAAGACGCACGCACGCACACCGTAGCAATTGATGGCGAAAATTTTAGAGAAGTGGGGGGGCAAAAAATTCCAATCTTTGAAAAGGGTTTGAGGTTCCATTTTTTCTTCCATTCCCTCCTATTTTTTCTACTCCATTTTTTTTCGTATCTTATTCAGAAATTTTTTATTCCTAAGTTGATCTTCGAACTGTGCGCAGCACACCAGCAGGAACGAGAGGGAGAGAGAGAGAGAGAGAAAAAGAGGAAGAGGAGCGGAGAGGGAGCAAAGGAGCGAAGGAAGGGTTTCGGTTGCGCCTCCCTCCACGACAATTATCATTCGTTTCCATCTAATCCTTTGAAACCTTTCCACGAAACGATGCAGTTCAAATTGCTCTGGGAAACCTAATGCCCTCGCTATTCACAGCAAGTGGATTGAATTCATTCTTCAATTTCAAACGCTATGGAGTGAAATTAACAAAGTGGCAAGGGCGGCGTTTCGCTCGCCAACAGCAGCGCGACGGTCAGCGACGCCGGTCAACTCGACCCTCTGCCAACGCCATAAAACACTGAAACCCGATCTTAAGGAAGCAGAAAGCGACAAAGTACGTCCGAGCCAATGATGGAAGGAGAAATCTCCAGAAAACGACGACAACAATGCTCCAGTGACAAAGCCATCAGGTGACAATCCATAACGACGAATAAACGGAATTCCCATCGACTGCATATACTTAGCATAGGACTAGTAAAACTTTCTTAAACTCTATTCTTAATCACAGCAATCCAAAATACTGTAAGTCTGCTTTTCCACAAATACTTTAATTTAACATGTACAGGGCGAGTCAAAAGTCGTCGGACCTTCCTATCGTAGTTACGCAAATTCCAATAAGGGAATAAACAGGAACTTGAGGGCGCTCTATCTGATGGAGCACCTTTCATCATCTCAGATATCCAAATTAGGACACATCCAAATTCTATCTCGAAAACCGTTAGAGATACACAACAAAATTCCAGTTGCACATTTCTTCGACAGTAAATTCAAAACAAAACAAAAAAAAGTTGATCAAAATCTGATGAGCGGATCGCCCACCCACAATCCTCATTGCAAGCTCAGCAACGGGACAACTGGCTCTTGTACTGTTTGTTGCTTCCAAACAGTCATCTGCAACAAAGTAAGTCTTTCCATCAATCCATATAGTGTTCAATGTGATGTAAACTTGCACCATAGCATAATTCAACGATGCCTGGTTGTTGCATGATAATTTTGCCTCGCCTCACCAAAGCAGAGGACCATGTTGATCATTTCCTGGTGCCATCTTGCTTTGCTCTGATTTTTTCTCAGCTTCAACATGCCTTCCTTTTTATACCAATTGCACAAGAAACTGGTGACTTTATGGTAAATTTGTGGAACTATCCAGAAAAGAATGAGGATGGTGCCATGAGGATTGTGGGTGATCCGCTCATCGGATTTTGATGAACTTTTTTTTTGTTTTGTTTGGAATTTGCTGTTGAGCAAATGTGCAATTGGAATTTTGTTGTGTATCTCTTAGGGTTTTCGAGATAGAATTAGGATGTGTCCTAATTAGCATATTTGAGATGATGAAAGGTGCTCCATCAGATAGAACACCCTCAAGTTCCTATTCATTCCCTGTACTGGAATTTGCGTAACTACATAGGACGATATCCAACGACTTTTGACTCATCCTGTATATGCATAATTCACGCGACCGCCACTTTTGTCACCTGTTTGCTTCTCTGCAGAGCAGTTCCAATTTCTATAGCGTTCAACGAATCTTCTATCTATATATATAAAGAAGGATGTTTGTGGGTTTGTGTGTATTGAATACAAATCTACAGTTTTATTCCGATCTTGATGAAATTTTGCATACTTGACCTTCAAATCATGAGGAAGGTCACTGTCTACCTCAGATTTCGGAAAAATAATAATTATCGATAAATATCGATATTCTTGGTTATGGCAGGGCATATTAATGAGAAATATCTCATCACCAACAGTGAAAGGCAAAGTTTGTGCAATTCCTGCTATTCAGGCTTTTCTTAGAAAAGAAAGTTCTTAGTATTTAACAATTTTTTGAAAATCTTTTAAAATGATTAGTAACTGCAGATAATGGAAAGTTAGCAGACTATTGAGAAAGAGTGCAAAGACGACAGAGGAAGCACTCCTATAGCTCCGTGCTATCTTGAGCAAATGGTAAGCAGGTCAAAAAGAGATGAATGGCCAAATTTTGATTCAAAACATCGACAGAAGAAAAGGAATTGCAACAACATCAAGTAAGATTACGTGAGTAAGAAATTATTTAGACTAGCAGTGGCATTCTTGGAGAGGTCCATCTATTGTTAGTCTTTGAAAAAAATTTTTTCAAATTTTTATTAAGAATTTTTACTGTATTAATTTTTAGCGTTTTCATGTGTTTATTTTTAAGATATTTCAAAATTTATTCCAAAAAAAAAATTCCGAGCCACGCCGGGGTTATCACCTAGCTTATTTGGTAGCACAGCAGATCCAAACATTTCCTAAAAATATATTTTGACTATATTCTGTGGGAAAGTGTATATTTTGGAAACTGAAATGCTGATAATGCGATGACTGAACGTTCGTTTCCAAGAATTTTTGATAATGAGCATAAAGTGATGATGCAGTGACAGAACATTAATAAGGCAGCATCTATTGATTAGGCATAGAAGTGATGCGTGTCTCCCTTGAGCTCCCTATCAAACGTCCAGACGAGTGGCAAAAATTTGTGTGTCTGAAAAGGAAAGAGAAAGAACCGGTATATCACCAGAATTCTTGTTTTTCGTATTTTTTGAAGAATGGATAGTCCCTTTGCTCTGTGTTATATTGATTCAGTTATTATTTAAACAATTGGGAGTTATAATTGAATTTTTGAGATTGTTCTGTTTAACTACAAGTGGAATTATTCCGGGCAACGCCGGGTACCTCTGCTAGTTGATTTATAAATTTCATCATCGAAACTAGTTCTCTCGGGTGGTGAACGCATTACTCTCCAAACTTTAAGAGCATGATGTCGGTTTTTACACCCATTCCTCTTTTAAAGCCTCGACGACTCGATGACGAGTTTCTGGATGCCTCTCACGTGCTCCATTCCAAAAATATTCTATCGTGTCGAGGAGGGGGTTTTGAGCTGGCAATACAATTACTTGGCCGTTTGGGTCTTCGGAAGAAGCGGTAATGCTCGGACTTTGTGGATTGTCCTGTTGTAGGCAAACGTTCCTTCATCAAATTGCTACTCGAACACAGGAAACGTGTCATTATCTAAGATGTCCGAAACTCTTCGTCGTTTAGTCAATCAGTGAAAAATGACCAAACCATGACAAATAAGATCAGAATCATCAGAACCGGCGAACTTTTCTATTGGGACATCATATTACGGTAAATGATGGCTACGGCAGTTTTAATGGACTGTTTAAAACATGTCGCTCAGGCTATGCGCTCGCCAGACATGATGTACCCGCTGTTCACTTTCGGATATCACCCATCCACTATAGATTTGGGCAGGTTAACTTACACATTATGGTAAAGTAGCTAAGACCGCTGAGCCCATATTTTCGGAAGTGGTGGGTAGCTGGCACGCGGCATGCAAAGTTGTTAAGACATAACAGCTTCCATTATGCATGGAGATTTTTGCTTTTCATACAAACCATGTCACAGAACAGTTTTGGGGGGAGACGATTTTAAATGACCAATGTATATTCTTCTTGCAAAGACGATTTAACAATAGATGGATAAGTGACTATAATGCCGCCATATTGAAAGCACAAGAGCTTTTTCTTCATCTCTGCAGAAACACGTGTCTTCTAAATTTTACTTACCCTGCAAAATTTCGAGTTCTTAAAAATAAAAATATCTTCGTATCTACGTACAATTTATTATAACGGCTTTTCGACTACCTAAAAGTAAATCTGTATAGATAGATATTCCTAATCTGTTCTCAAAAATTCTTTTCTCCAAAAATTTGCTTCTTTAAGAGAAGTTCCGAGAAGACGTCACAGTCTTTAAAAAGATCCGAGTACACCACATAGCCATCTGTCATCATTTAAGCGATATAAAAATCGAAACAGGGCGCTATAACCGCTTTCCCATCTTCTCGTCGATGGAAAACCGTGAGAATTTGCAAAAAGTCCAGGGAAGGCGGTTGAACGGGAGAAGGACGAGAAGAGTAAGTAGTACTTGGCATTCGGCCCCCGAGCAAGAGTCAGAGCCCCGCCGGGAGAAAAGGACTCGGCCGCCTCCATAAACTCCCATTAGGCGCTTGATTTACGAGAGACACGGAAGTCTCACTCCGCCAGTGGGAAAGGAGGGGGGGGGGAGTGGGTGTGTGGAAGTTTTGAGGCCGAGCCAACAAATTGATTATTTCCAAAAGCAACGCTTGAATAATTAACCGGCCGCTGGCTTTTCCTCAAACAACGAAAGGTGCACTTTTCACACCAGCGACAACGTGGCATGTTTGTCCATTTCCTGCGCGAGAGCCAAACAGATGGCAGAAACTGACGAAGAAGAAAAACTAACAAAACGGAACATTCATCAAAAGAGCGGCCAACTTCAATCCTCATTGCGGCAATGCACACTGGCAAGAAAGCTCGCTGCTTTAAGTGAATCCACACGCTGCAAGCATTTCAATTTGATTGGACAACACCACAAAAGTTTACCTGCCAACATTATTTGTTAGGAAAATCTAATATCAACAGTTTTATTCGGTCCTGGCATTTTCACTTCAAAACACAGTAGAGAGTTCAAAAAAATCTTCAAATATTTATCCCAAAATTCCGTTTAACATTTCTAATGGCCGTTCCACAAGAGGATCTCGCCTTTAATGTCAACACTTCTGCCGTGTCGCAGGAAGCCTCTCCTTGGAAGACGATATGCAATTCATAACGCCAACAGAGCTGAAACCGTTTAAATGTGCTAGCGACTAATTGCTCACCACCGCCACCAAAGCTTTTAAGCCGTCTATTATTCATCAAAGGCAATCTGTGTTTGTGTTTGTGTGTGTGTGTTAGAAAGCCAAGAGCGAAAGTGTCTCCATTAACGGAGAAAAGGAGCGGGTGTAGAAATAGGTGCAAAAGGAAAGTGAAGAAGCTTAAAACCTCCACTCCCCTTTCAAGAATTCTTTTTTCCTTAGAAAAATTCTTTTTAAGATATCCTCTGGTTATTAGATGACGAAATCAAGCTGCTATTCCGATGACTGTACTTTCCCAAGTATGCATATCGGAGAGATATTCAATAGGAACTTTCTTAACGACTCAAAAGCTCTGAAATCCGTCTTGAAGTTTAAATACACAAAAAGTGATTTGGAGAAAATAACTCATAATACTGGTGACATTCGGCTAAAATATTCAATCTTTCTACGGCAGGTCATTATGTTACTGATCGATGGTGAAAGGCTAGAAAATCAAAGAAGTGGCATAAAATTGGATTCTATTTACTGGTAATGAAACAAAAAGCGGTCGAAACAAGCCCAACGAGAGCTTTTCAAATATGCACTGAGTTCATTATCACAATCTTTCCTAGGTGTGTAACGAGAAACGAAAAATCGATTGGGTTATTATTCCCTGAGCGTTTACTGTTCTAGCTTAGGATATAAAATGACTCTCCTAAAACTCGGATATAATCTCCTAGTCAATAAGTAAGTTACAAATGGATATAGTAATGCAACAAATACGATTTGAAAACTACTTTTATTTCTCCGCACAACCTCCTTGTACACTGAGGCACTTGAGTTTCATTTCTTTATCCATTTGTAACTTACTTACTACTAACCCCCCCCCCCCCCCCGGGGGTAAAAAATGAATTTTTAACAAATTCATTTGACTTTCATTTTATTTTAATATGAAAATCACTCCTATAATTGGTAGAGCGTCCATTATCCGGTGAACAAACGATTTATACGAGGATTATTATGGATTTCACGGGGACGATTTATTCCCCTGCCAAACATGCGACAACAGTGTAATTCCTAAATTGAAAGCCCGTTGGGTAGTCTTGGACAGTTACCGTCAGGTGGAGCATATAGGCTGAGGTTGTGCGTTCAATCGTGTCATCAAACGGCTTTGCAGTCCATGGTATTCACCGTCTTGCCCATCACTGACAACACACGATGGATGTCGTAGAAATTGCTTTGAGGGAAGCCAGTTTGTATTGATCATTACTTATATTCATTGTACACTCGTCTATTTCTTTATTAAACAATGATTGTCTTATAGTAAGAGTTTTCAATATCCCAAAACCAATTTCCAACGGGATTTAAACATGCATACTGGAACGGCGGTGTTGTGCATGGTTGGCAAGTAAAAAAAAAAATAGTTGACATAAGGCCCCCGTAAGTGCAGAAAAAAAACAAAAAAAAAAACACGTTGCGCAGTGCGGAATTTAGTGGGACAAAATTATAGCAGTTTTCCTTACAATTCCGACTTTACCAATGAAACAAGTAAATGAGCACGTTTTTACGCTTAATTGCTAAGAATGTACACAGTGAATGAAACCCTCTTCAAGTTTACTTTCTATTATTGTCATTCCTACTGTTTAATTCTTCCGATCAAGTTACATTAGCTACGGGGTGATTCATGGTTAAGCAATACGCGCCGCCTGGCGACAATGTTTGTTGCTATGAAACGCTCATACAAGTGCTATCAATTAATTAATTAATTAATTAAAACGGAAGTTTGGTTAATTCAGCTAAATAAGTAAGATTAAATCAAAATTCACTTGAGACTAACAGTGACTGATTCTCCTCCATCGCATTGAACGGTTAGACCGAAGTCAATTTCGAAATTTCTAAATAATACAAAAGAACACACGGAGCTGTTTCAATCATTTATCAAGGTGAAATAAAACGATGATTAAAAAAAAAACAAAGCAATTTTCCCTCCAATTTAACCAAAAAGAAAAAAGTGGACTCTGCCATTCATTCAATGGAGCGTTCTATCCTGGCTACTTTGTAAGGTGAGGCCGATTTATTTTTATTAAAGGAAGAAAAACAAAACAACAATATCTCTCAGTTTAATAGAGTAAATACCTTTTTTTTTTTTTTAACTGTGACTATCAATAGGAGACCGCTTTTCCACAAAGAATTTAATACACATCAATGTACATTTCGGCCTTCGCTCAGCATGACTCAAAATCTCTCAGTTTGAAGGAAAATGGAGATTTACTTTATCATGAAATAATTTAAACATGACCCTTTATTTAAATTTCAAACAAACCAAACTTACTAGCGATCGACCAGTTTGATCTCAAAATTAACAGTTCATAAGGAAGAAGTGCACATTTCCCTCGTAAATTATCGCTATTAGCAAACTGAGAGCCAATCGTTCGACTAACTGGAGGAGAGCAATTCATCGCACCGCTGCCCCGACGCTTGTCCACCACTGAGGCGGAGGCAGCTGATCCGATGACGAGTGAATCAATCGAGAGACGCCGTACAAAGATCATGGGATGCTGAGAACACCTTTGAATGCTACATCGAAACCGCATAAGATGCTGACCATCAATTTGTATCAATGTCCGGGGATATCCGACGGACAGTGCCAACAGCTAATATTCTAATATTGAGCGAAAGTCCACACGACTCCATTCCTCTTCGTCTATTTCCATCCAAGTAAGTTTATTGCTTTTTGGTAACCAACTTAGTCATCGATTTAAAAGATTGCTCTCATTTACGATTGTAGGAGGTGCAAATCAATTAGCGCCAAACAAAGTTAACCTAACCCATCATAATTATTATTATTATTATTATTATTATTATTATTATTATTATTATTAATTATTATTATTATTACTAATATCGCCTGTGTTCGAAATTGGACAAATTGTGTTTGCGATTGTTTTCGTTACTTTAAAAATTGAAATATAAACACTGCAATTGAATCGACGAATCTCACGCGAATTGAATTGGATTCTCACTGATGGACATAGGACGCCATCTATTGGTATCTATAAGCATCCTATCGGTATAGGTTTTTAATTAATATCTCTGCTAATTGTGGTCGCAGAGACTTGTTTCTTTTTTTTTCTGCGTTTCTATGGCATAGTACCTTTCGAATGAAATAAGTTTCATTCCCCTCCTTTTATAATAACTACCCCAAAAATGTTCCCCAATTAATATACAGGGAACTAATACAGTCGATTCTGCAAAAAGTTTCCAATAAAAAATGCCATTTTTTATCGTAAACGCTTGAAAATGTGTTCAAAAAATTAGTTTATTTTGCAAATTTCGAAATACGGAGTCAAAAGTCGTTGGACACCTTCCTAACTTGGATACCAATGCAGTTACGCAAATTCCAATACAGGGAATGAATAGGAAGTTGAGGGTGCTCTATCTGATGAAGCACCTTCCATCATCTTAAATATGCAAATTAGGACACATCCAAATTCTCGTCTCGAAAACCGTAAGAGCTACATAACAAAATTCCAAGGTGAAAATTTCTATGCACGAGGGTAGCCCAGAAAGTAATGCACCACAATCTTTTTCTCCGTCCCCAACAATGGTAGGAATGCGAAACTTGAGGTATGCATTCTTTGAAGTTTTCGGAGTGCGCGCGCAAAGTTTCCGTTTCTTCCGACAGATAGCGTACGTGCAGCAATGGAACAATATGGCGTCTGTAAGTGATGTACATTACAAGCAGCGTGTCGTCATTGACTTTCTCACTGCGGAGCAAGAAACGGTTGGAAACATTCACAAACGTTTATGTGCAGTTTATGAAGTATCAGCAGTCGACAGAAGTGCGGTTAGTCGCTGGGCATAGAGGGGTAAGGCCATCAGAAAGCGGTTCGGTGGAGCTGCAAGATTTGCCGCGGTCATGGCGGCCATTCTCGGCTGTCATACCTGACAAGATGCAGCTTGCTGAAACAGGGTTGGACAGTGTTACCCCATCCACCCTACAGCCCTAACCTAGCGCCCTCAGACTTTCACTTGTTTGGGCCATTGAAGAATGCCATTCGTGGAAGACATTTTGAGGATGACGAAGAGGTGATTCGCACAGTAAAGACATGGCTACGTGAACAGAACAAGGACTGGTACCGACAGGGCATACACGCCCTTGTGTCTCGCTGGAGGAAGGCTATAGAATGGGACGGAGATTATGTGGAAAAATAGGGAGTGTAGAAGAAACATCATTCTTTCGTGTCTAGAAGTTTCATTCTGTTCAATAGATAATTGTTGAAGAAAAACATTGTGGTGCATTATTTTCTGGGCTACCCTCGTATATCAGTATATTAATTAAAAAATAGAAAACTCCATTTAATTAAAAGAAATAGAAAAAAAATTAAATAATAAAAAAATTGAATAAAAGTCACCCAATGGAGAAATACAAAGTTGAAGTGGACGAAACACAGATGAACAAGGTCTTGTGGAGCTTATGTAGATGAAACACAGGCGAAAATAAGGGCTTGTGGAGAAATAAAAGCAATGAAAACCTTAACTCAAAATGACTCAAAGCCAAACAATTTATTTCCAAAACATTTTCGCTTCAATGAGGAGTCCGTAAATGCCGAATTTATTAACTTTGGTCCGCTGATACAGGGTGTCCCAAAAATGACTGATCGATTTTGAAAATCAATAAAAAAATACAAAACGGAATGCGATATGTATCGTTTGCAGCCTTATGCTTAGGAAATCAGGGAATTTTATCCCACCAAATTTCAAATTTAGTTAACATTTTTAGTTAACAAGAGTTAACATTTTTAGTTACCAAATTTAGTTAACAAGAGATGGCGCTGCAGGCGATCTGTAACACAGGTATAGTTAAAACGAAGTATTTCAGCTCGTCGTCAAGCTGATAGCGTGTGCTGTTGAGATAACGTGTGCTGAAAATGTCATTTAGTTTTTTTGCAACATTTTCATACCGGTTTTTATTTTTTCATAGTTTTCAGCGTCACCTGTGGGTGAAAATGTTAACTAAATTTGAAATTTGGTGGGATAAAATTCCCCGATTTCCTCAGCATAAGGCTGCAAACGATACATATCTATCGCATTCCGTTTTTTTTTTTTTAACTTACTTTAACTTTAACTTACTGGAGCAGTTAGGAGTAGATCAAAATACGTTGACACTGCTGCAGAATTACTTCGGTTGTCGCACTAACTACATCGAAACTGGTAATCAAAGCATTGAACATCCCTCGACGCGAGGATTGCTTCAAGGTTCACCGACTGCCACCGTACTATATGCGGCGGCCACAGCTCAGCTACATAGGTTACCATTAAATTGTAACATGTTTTCTTACGTGGATGACAACTTCTTGTACAAGGCCTATCCTGAGTGCCAACAAACTGTAGCTCTCCAACAGATTCAAGAGGACATAAGAACACTGAACAACTGGTATACGGCTCAGGGTCTCAAGTTTAACGAGTCGAAAACGAATATTTTGCTGATAGATAGGAAAAAAGATGCACCGATCCGCACGTGCAAAATACTGGGAATAACGTTTGACAATAAGTTGTCGTTCAGAGAAGCTATAGAAACACTGATAATAGACTTAAATCGGTCTAAATTTTTATTTAGGAGTCTTCGAAAAATATTGTCGAAAAATGAAATAATCAAAACAATCAAGATGGTTCTGATTCCAAAAGTAGAATATGGCTGTGTCATATGGGCTTCTGCCTCGAAAATCTTAATCACACGAATTCAAACAGCCTATAACAATGTCTTACGTGCAGCACTCGCACTCTCTAAATACACGTCCATATCTCAAACATGTGAAACATATAAGATTCCCACTCTGAGTAACATCATCACTTATGCAAGACTAAAGGAATTATACCAAGCAATCGCAACAACGGATCATCCAATACATTATGTGAGAGACTGGCTTCGCGATTCCAGTAAAACCCGAGAACCTCAACGATATAAAATCTTGCCACCCACTGCTACGTCCAAATTTCTGGAATCATACTTTCCTTATAATGTACTTCCAGTCTGGAATTCTTTTCCTTATACAACGAGAAATCAAATAATAAATTGTACGCTAAAACGCTGCAATAATCATAAGAAACATGTACACGAGTTATTATTGCAAGCTATATCATGAGTTAATGTTTGTACATTATCATAGTATTATATATCCCGCCCAGGGATGCAACCGTTCAAAATCAAATCAAATCAATTAATGATTTTCAAAATCCATCAGTCATTTTTTGGGACACCCTGTATGAGCGTTATTGTCACTTGTTTTTTTTTTTTTTGTTGTTGTTGTTGTTTTTTAAACATAATATCTGTAAAATGGCATAACCGATTGTCAAAAAATACGTCAAGGCACAGTTTAAGGCACTCTCTATTGTGTAGTAATTTCATTTGGTTTTGTTATTTGCCGTTTCCGAGGAGTTAGCTGCTTAAAATTGATCGTAAAGACGGAATTTTTTCCTCTCAAAATTTCAACCTATCTTTTCGAATCATGAGTTTTTAAGTAGATTTCATTGAAAAAATTTTTTGATGTTGGGAAACCAACACGTAGGACAACACTTTTAGTCTGCCAATAAAACCAGCACCTGTGGATATTAGATCAGGAATAAATAAGTTCTTATGGTGGAATA
The DNA here is from genome assembly GCA_023313115.1 of Rhysida immarginata. Classification (NCBI taxonomy): domain Eukaryota; kingdom Metazoa; phylum Arthropoda; class Chilopoda; order Scolopendromorpha; family Scolopendridae; genus Rhysida; species Rhysida immarginata. The sequence goes on along the minus strand of JAHWFO010028035.1, from coordinate 2,137,130 downwards.
GTACATTCTCCCAGTTTGTCATGAAAAAAAAATAACATTGGAAAAAAATATTTTTTTGGGGGGGAGGGGGACCTTTTTGATTTATTACTAACTCCAAAATAGCTCGTCAGAGCCAATATTTATTTACAAAACTTTATTCGTCTCAGAGTAGAGTCTGTACAGTCGAATTTATTGACCTTGATTCGCTGGTATGAGTCACCCCCATACTTAACTCTTAATGAGAGATTGGCCACGATTTCCACAAAAACTATTCTGATCATTTTTTGGCTGTGTCGGCAGGTGAATATCTGATTACTGAATTAAATTTTGAAATGACCCCCATGGCCCTCGTGTTTTTGTATTATGTTTAGAGAAATCAATTATTTAAAGACCAAGAAATGTCAAATGGAGAAAATATTTGAGGATTTGTCGAAATCAGTCGGTGAGAGAATTTTTAAAGATCTCTGCTTGTATAGTAAAACAATAGCGGGGAACATTATCTTTAAATACGGGCACACTAATTTATTCGAAATCAGACCCTTTAGTCTGTTTCAATGTTTCAAAAGTACGTTCTCAATTTTTGAACGCGTTTTATCTTTTTTAAATTTCCATAATCTGCTCTGGCGAATTTATTTCCGCGTATGAGAAAAGAAATTTTGGCGCAAATGGGCGCGGGAGGGCAGTGGGAAAAGAAGGTGTCAATGGCTCTCGCTTGCCGATATCCCCTGTTGAGGGTTCCGGGGTTGCTTTACGATGGCCGCCGTAAAAAGGTGAATTTCTTCCTCGAGACGCGATGGGAATTTGCACAGAGCTAGGGGTGATGAGATCTGCGTCCTGCCTGATCCCATTCACCGTGAACCCGCGTACTCGAGGTCACGTGTCCTCCTTGTCGTCGCCCTCCCCCTAGGCGGCGGCACTCGGGTACTTTCGCCCACCGCAACATCTTGGCCCCGGGATTAAGGGCCCATTCTCATGGAAATGAAGGCAGCAGCATCATTCCCATCCTCCACCACCACCTTCTCTTCACCTTCCTCTCTCTCTCTCTCGACACGTCGGGTCCACTAAAGCCACAAATCCCGTGATCCCTCGACAACGTCTTCTTGACTTTGACTCTCGTAATTCAGTCGTTTGGGTGCTGTGCATGGCGAGCTACCGAAGCACCACCGTTGGATAACATCAGGCCGAACAAATAAAAAAGACTAAACGGAACATTTAAGAAACTTGTTTCTAAACTGAAAAGAAAGAAATCCAACGGCGCAAGGCCATTTCATTCATTATGTAGTCTCTCATCACCATTGCGCAACACCAACTATCAGCTAGGAAATTCCAAACAAGAAAAGTGCTCTGGTCATAATTTGAATACGCTTCAGTCTACTGTCCGCACGCCACGAGAAGACCGATGACTAGCTTAATGTGCTCGTATGGTGTCGCTGCAGTTGTAGATGAATCTATACAGTGTTGGGGGACAAACCGCCAAACGTGGATGTAAACAACAGGACGATTTTCTTTTCTTATTTTTTTTCTTATTTCTCAAGTATCTACCTCTCCAAGCAAACGTTTTCATTTGTTTGGAAACACGGCAAGAACTCATTTCTGCGCTAGTTGATTTTAGCGCTTTTCCTCCCTTCATAACTATAGATTGATCTGCAACTACAGCGACACCACATGGGAACATTAAACAACTCAGCGGTCTTCTCGTGGCGTACGAACAGTATTTCCTAATTGGAAACTAAAATAAATGGCAAAGGATACTTTATTTTGTGTAAACAAATCTTTAATCTTGTTCAGGAAAAACGTTTCAACTTTCGTGGACAGCAAGAGATCGTCATATCGCTGTTTTGCAGTTTGATAGATCAGTTTTTTGTATGCAAATAGAAAACAAGGACTACTACGAAATGGGTTCTTCTAGTACCCAAAAGGAAATTACGAGGATCGTCTAGAAAGTAAAAAACGTTGAGGATGTATCAACAAAAAACAAAAGATATCGAAACGAAGCTTCATTTGCTACAATACTGAGACGTTGTGTGGCAATTGAATAACGAGACTGCGCACCACCTATCGCGCACCAGCATAGAGGAAGGTTGGTATTGGAATGCAGTTGACCTTGAACCTTCAAGAGCAACCACTGTTCGTTTCGTCTCTCTATCTGCTTTAATTTCCTTTACAGCATCGGTTGTAGGGGACGTTGTCCTGGAGTAGTGCCGCGATCATCAGAAATACTACAAAGAAGTCCTAATCAAGCTGAGGGAAAGAGTAAAGAAAAGACCGGATCTGTGGAAGAACGGCGCATGGATTCTGCATCAGGACAACGCGCCAGCCCACAGCACCCTATCTGTGAAACAGGTTTTAGCGGACAAGCGCATTTCTGTGCTCGAACATGCTCGGTATATGGTACTTTTTTTTTTCAGGATTATCTCGATCCGGATCGAAACCAGGAATTGTACATGTATTTCTTCCCTCATTTCCTTTCGAGCTTAAAGTATTGCGACATCGTACCATCCATGTAATTGCAACCATCGACATGCTGCACCGCATATTATCAGGAATGGATTCCACCGGGTTGCTGCCACGTCACAAAAAATGGATAAAAGGAATATTTAAGAATAAAAACTTTTTTTAGTTATTCTCGGAGGCCACTATCGAATGGCGAATTTTTGAAACGAAATTATGAAGAATCGATAGTCTAATAGTTTATTATGAACCTCAACAACCAATCGTTGAAACGACGGTATCCATACTGATTAACTCCTTACAGATTTCATTTTCACAAGAATAAGCTCAGGTAATGTGAGATGCTACATTGATGATGAAATGCGCTGCAAGTTCGGTAAATCCATGTTCCACTACAATGTGAAGAAAAGCCGTGGACCAGAAAGTCGAGTTGTTGTCTACCGATGAATGGATTGAGTATGTAGCACGACTAAAAAACGAACAAACCGTGAAGATGTACGGTGTATTCTGTAAACTACTTATTTCGAAATTCCATTCTTACTCCTCCCCCCCCCTTTCCGCGCAAAAAAACTTCGGGAGAAACGGCGCCCTTCCTGGAATGATTCACTGTCAGTAGGTGGAAAGAGATTTGGGAGCGGACGTCCATATTTAATGGGCTTGGGAGCCAACGGTTGACAGGTCGAGGGAACCGTTTCCCTGCCGCCCAGCTGATCAAACAGGAAGGGACCGATAAAAACACCGCTGCGCTTCCTTGTTTGTTCTCTCAACCAAACCGATCGCCGTCGTTTTCCCCATACAACATTGCCAGAGGACGGCAACGACGGGGGTATTCTCCGTACGCACACATACACACCTATTAATCCGTTTGTTTACCTCCGTCCATAAAAGTGCACAAAAGAAAGGAAAGCGAACGAGACAAGCAAGAGCAGTGAGCGTGCTACCCGTGTCGGAAGCTCCTCCTCCCACTGCACCTCTGTTTCGACCAAGATAAGATTTGCGCTCACGGGAGACGGCAAGCGATAACGCTGCTGCAAAATTTATCGTTCCTGTTCGGAAACCACTCAGAGTCTGTTCTCGTTGGAGAAGAACACGACACGGCCCAGCTAGGTCTCCTAGGAAGTAACAGCACACCCAAATGGCAAACAAAGTTAAATTATAAAACGGGGAACAAGGAAAAATAACAACAACAAGTTGTATCTCTCGTCATTTAAGTGAGGGGAATCAAACTGATACATCACTCAATGGAGCTCTCAGAAACAAATCATATTAGGAAGGTATGACGAAATTATTTGAAGGAAACATAATTCAGACCATAAATTCTCTCTTTATAATTAGGTTAATTAAAAAACCAGGCCTGCACACTTATCCCATTGTATGTTATATCATACGGTTGTCAACTATGCAATTATCGTCCTCTAGGATTAAAACAAACAAATACATTCAACTTTTAGCATCTATAATCTGTTCATTAGATGTCACTACTATAATAGATCCAAGACAGACGTCATTTTAGTTGTAGTTAGTTTCATTTACTGCTTTGTTTCAAATAATAAACAGATTTTCGTGAAATGGAAAAACCCTGATAGTGTGACATTTAGCGGTGCATTACTCGTACATTCTTATTTGATCTATTAAAAATTTTTTTCATTATAGGTCTTATTTAGATACAGACATCCACGAACAAGCTAAGTAAATAAATCCTACTTTGAAGTGGACGTATGATGTATAATACGTTGGGCAGTTATGCGTACACACATGCATAATGTAACAAAATTTCTGCAATATTGCATAATTCGTTTATTTTAGTAAACTATTTCAGTTTTTCCATGTATTATTCCAAAATAATGACACACATTAGATAATTCGATATCTCATGTATGTACGTAATCTTGATTTTCACACAAAATGGCTTCCAAACGATTTATAACCCTGGCGCTTCCGAAGATGCTGAAGATCTGATGCGAATATTTGAAACTATTTAGGTCATTTATGTAGGAAAACGATAAGGCATGCTTCACAAAAAGGGTGTTGCATTCAAATGTGTAAGCAATTTGGTATATTGCTACTTTCGTGTTATCAGCCTTTAACCATGGCTACAAAAATATTTGCACGGAAGGTAAGTGCTTTAACAGATAAAAAAAAGGCATATTAGTACATCAGCCAATTTTGCTCCAATATACAATAAGGGTATCTTTTCAACAAGCGAAGAAAGAGGCTTATACCACACACGAATTAGGTCAAAGAAATGGTACAGGCCAATACATGCATTTAGATTCTGTTTATATTGCACTATTGTCAACACTGATGCTTTACTGCAACGTGGAAAACATATCGATTCTAGAATTTACTAGAGGAATTGTTGTAACACTCCGAACAGCACACGAGGTTATAACCTGTCGAGGAATGCGTCCAAACAGCCCGAAACTTGTCTGAAATACGACTAGGCAATGTTGGTCACCTTATTGACAAAATTTATACACAGCATGGGATGGGGTAAATGTGGAAAATGTGCTAAAGATCATTGCTATGTGCGTTTGTGCCTATGATATTTGTTTTCTGTAATACCACACAACAAAATTTTATGTAAAAATTATAAGTTATCATAGATTATCCATTTTTTTATCAAGAATTATTTTGTTCTACTAAGTCTTTCTAAAAATGAAAATTTATAGTTCCTAAATAAAACATCGTAAATTCCTTTACCCTTATCTACAGAATTATTTTTGAATGCAAGCTCCATTTTTCAAATCTTCATTTGTAATGTAAGCCTGTAGATATTGAAACGCGTCGGTCAGAATAAATAATTTTGTATCGTTTACCAAGGCCCCTTCATTCCAGTTTTAAAATTAGCAGTACTTAGGAATGCGGACATACAGATAAAACTCACAACCTGCCAGCAAAGATAAAGAATTTAATAATCCGTATATAAGCATTTCCAGTATTAATCAGCGAAGTACAGGTATACAACAGATATTCAGCTGAATGCGTCTACAAAATCATTAATTTCTTTTCTTTGTGGACAAGGTGTGCGTATTTCATCTTCACACTCATTAAGTCGATTGTCTGTTACCCAACAGTACCGCTATCGTGAATTTTTTTATTTACCCTTACTAAAGAAAACAATTGTAAATAATTTACCTTTCTATAAAATATGAAGGTTATTGAAAATATTTATAATATATCCCCTCTAATCAATGAGTTATAACATTTCAAAAAAATTGCTTATTGAAAATGTTTTTACTCATTCTGTAATTCGTTGACTATTTTTCTCCAGTTATAATTTAAATGGATATTAAAGACATCGTTACTGGATTTTGCCGTTGTGTTGCAATTTTTTTTGAATTTTTGATTTTGATTTCAGATTTGGAGAGCATCAAAAAATAAGTAAAAGTTCTGATAGGCACAGATGTCCTCTCTATTCGGAAACATGGCCAAAATGGCGGTCAAAGCTTGGTCAAAGGCTATGTTATACAGGTTGTCCAAAAAGATATCTCAAAGATGCCAGGTAGGCGAGATCTGTTGAGTGTGGTTTATATGTAACAGGGGGGTGGGGAATTCATAAGCCGGGTACTGACTGCAGGGACGGGGGTGGTCGATTTTCAAAAATTCCACTGAATCGGACCTTTTTCAAACATTCCACTGAGTCGGACCTTTTTCCATATTTGGGAGGCGGACCTTTTTCTATAATGGGTTGGTCGTCGACCCAACCCCCCTGATTACGGGCCTGGGCGAGCGAGCAGCCTCGGCCGTATGCCTCGCCACAGTTGTCTCGCGAGGCAGCCTCCGTTTCAAGGAAACAAGCGTGAGCCACAAGTTGGACGAGCATTTTATTACTCTCAGTTCAGACTGGACATACGATAGCTGTTGCAGCTTCTGCGTTTATATTAGTTCATCTTTAAAGAAAATGAAGAAAAAATCTATGAATACAGATTGCAAAATGGGAACAAATTATTTGAAGAAATGTGTTTTGATGATAAAGAAAAAAAATTGTACACGGATGTCTGAGACTGAATTTGATACACTCTACTCTCTTGTAAATGCCAAAATTCAAGAATGACACAAATTTTATTACTCAGTTAATTTCCTGGCTCTATTTGTATATTCTATGCATTGTGAATCCCAAAGTCTATTAAAAGAACCATATAATTCGATGAGCTTTAAAACATTCTTTCTCCATAGCGCGAGCGAGCGAGGCAAGATAGAACCGTCTTGAGTCGGCGAGGCATTCGTTCTGAGGCGCCTTTGAGCATCGACAAAAACCGACTCGGCATGGCTCGGGCGAGGCAGCACGTGCGTTTGCCTCGCGCGGGGCACGTTCTGACCGGCCGAGCATTTGCCTTACACGGCTGCCTCGCGAGGCTGCTCGCTCAGTCAGTACCCGGATATTGCCACACTCAAATTTGACCTTGACCCCAAATTTAAGGTCACCCATTTGCTAACTCGAAAAACTATTAAAGATAAAGAAAAACTTCCGATTGCTACCCTGTAGAGCAACACCACATTAGTCTAATAACAATTTTTAATCACACCCTTCCCCTTGAAAGATTTTGAGAAAATGAGCGAGAAAGAGTCACTCAAGGAAAGAAAATTCCCATTGGTGTGCTTCAAATGTGTTAGAAACCTCAGCCAAGCTGGCCAGCCCAACCTGACCTTGACTGACTCTTTCTCTCCCATTTTCTCAAAATCTTTCAAAGGGAAGGGTGTGATTAAAAATTGTTTTTAGACTAATGTGGTGTTGTTCTACAGGGTAGCACTCGGAAATTTTTCTCTATCTTTAATAGCTTTCGAGTTAGCAAATGGATGACCTTAAATTTGGGGGTCAAAGTCAAATTTGAGTGCGGAAATGAATTCCCCACCCCCTTATTACCTACAAACCACACTCATCAGATCTCGCCAACCTGGCAGCTTTAAGATATCTGCCATGTTATCAGACTTTTTGGAGACACAGTATATAATGGCCAATAAAATAATATTTCACACAAGTTCATCAAATATCTATTCGGTCAATGAAATGACATTTCCGGACCATCCGATGCAAAATTTGACCACAGAACGACAAATACGCTACACAGAGAAATACATTTTCTTTTCTCCTGGGTATAGGTAGAATTACTACGAATGAGAAGCACAATATTTCAATAGCAAATAATGCTGGGATGATGTGGGTTTGCTTTTTCTGTTAGTACTCGCCACGTTTCACAATGAGATACAGCACAGCCACACAGATTCCGCAGATACTGCAGAGAGATAACATCCGACATTTGTCTTGATATTTTTTGGACAACAAAAGACGAACATGTGGAGATTTATGAAGTGAAGTATGGTCAGTAAACTTGGCGAGTTTCTCTAACAAATATTCATATCCGACGAGTTTAGCATTATTTTTTGTTGAACTAAACAGGGTGGTCCATTTAAATGTAGACATGGAAATATCTCGAATGCAAGGCATTGTACGAAAAAATGCCCAAAATCAAAACTGAATTACTTCGCGGGAAATTCATTAGCCAAAAAATAATCCCCCCCGCCCCCGCCCTGTGAGGGGGGGGGGGTAATTTTGAAATCTTAAATAGGAACTCTTATTTTTAATGGTAAATTTAGATTGAACACAATATTGGAGAAATGTTATATTCTTGGTGTTTTTTCAATTGACCCAACCGTTTGAGAGTTAGAGGCACTGAAAGTGTGCAACTTTTAAAGTTTGAACCCAATTTTATCGATGAAGACAAAGAGATAGAGAGTGGGTCTTACAGACATTCCTATTCTGCTTTTTAATGGTCTTTAAGAATGCAGTCAGAATTCCAAATATGCAATATTTTTCAATACACACGCACAGACTCTGCCTCTATAGGACTGTTGCCCCAAGACTTTGCTTGTGTACTAAAAGATTTTGAATTTTTGAAATTCTGACTTCGAATGCTTGTTTTACTCAATGTCTCGGGTGTGTAGGATTTGTATCGCCGTTTTCTTGGTGGCACGGATATCAGTGATCTTGCTAAAATATACTTACAAACATAAATGTAAGTGATGCAGGTATTAGCAGTGGTTTTTCGTAGTGTTTTAACGCGTTCAAAGTTACTTCTAAACGTGAATTCCCGACAAGCGACCAAATTATACGATTTTAAAATTAGATCATATTACATAAAAATTCAACAACTAACGTAAAGATGGTTAAATTACCTCCGTTTTGATGTATTACAATCTCGGTTTCGATGAATATATTGTTGCTTGCCAGTAAACACTCTCCATGCGAGAATTAATGTGAATTAACTGCTGGTGCAGTGCATTCTATTGACGAATCATAGTCACCGAGAACTTTGGTGGAGGACGAGGGCGAGGGAAGGACGATGGGCTCCAGTCTGATTTTTGTTTTTTTGCGATTGGGTCTTTTGCTCAATAGACCCGAATGAAATCGGAGCAAATCAAATTCAACAAGAGCGAGCGAAGCAACACTGTTTTTTTTTTACCCGACCGATTCCAGATGTTCTCGGGAGGGAAATAGAACCACGTTGGACGGGGCGCAAAAACAACAGACCGACTACGGGGAGGCCAAGGGGGCCCCCAATCATCCACGTATTTACACATACAAATTAATATTCATTCAACAAAGGAAGGGTAATGTGTTTTCTATTTCCTGACTGGGATCTTATTTTAGTGTTTGCACGGATACGTTCGTGGGTGTAGACTTCAAACTTATGTCTTTAGCGGGTGAATATTTTTATCTCGAAAATAAACCTCCCCCCCCCCTCCATTGTTTCAGTTTGTTATTGTGCCTTAAACTCAATCGACCAAGCACGCATACGCCAGATGTGGCTCCCTATGACTTTTCTCTTCCCTAAACTCAAATGAGCATTTCTTGGAAGACGTTTTGAGTCAGCCGTAAGACAAAATTCTCAGATGGCGCTGAAGATCATACCAAAAAGTTTACCTTCGATTATTCATTGGCCTATTTTGAGGGCGACAAAATTAAATTTGGATGATTAAACCAACATTTTGAGTTTTATTGAACAATTCCAGGTATTCATTTCAGCGAAGGTATTGTCCAAGTTAGAAAAAAAATAAAAAAAAAAGCGGCTACACTTTACCCAACAACACCGAAGTAATTTCTACGTATGTACTCAGAAAATTCTCTGATTGCCTGAAATAGTTCTTCAAGTGAGAGTATACGAGTATTATCTGCTTTTCTACTCTTTCCGTTTAACATTATCTACTCGCAATGGGCAGCTCCTCAAGAATCCTTGAGGAATGAATAGAAAATTTTAATTTCAAATGCTGCTTGTTTTAAATTAAGACGCCTCCTTTGGTGCTCAAACATAATTTAAATACGCTACCGTTGACTACATCAACGTGAAGGGCTATTCGGTGCTCCTCTGTAAGCGTCTAGGTCTAAACAGAATTTGAACATATCCAATGACTATTCTTACTCAAAAAAAAAATCAATTATCGACAGAACTATGGGTCTTGTATTACTTTTCAAGAAATTGATAATGGATGTAGGAAAAAAGGAGGACGAAACATACAAAAACCCTGGACTAAAATAATAAATAATAAAATTAGAACACTGGGTGGTACGTTTCGGATAGAGGCGTCCTTTGTCAAAATAAAGAGGATAAGAGAGAATTATTCTGAAAGTGATGAAATTATTTTAAAGGATTTGAATTTGAATCTTTTAATACTTTTATGGATCTTTAACTCGACATGTTTCGGTCAAAGGTCATCATCAAGAAGCATATCAACTACTTATTGGTTTTACCTTGTCCGTCTATCCTTTTCATATTTTCTACATTTTTGACGTAGAAAGGTTCAAATTCGAAATGTAGCTTACTATGGGCTTACTTCACGATTTAGTTTGGTTTTGAATTGCACACTGGGATCAAGTTACGGGGGTGGGAGGTAGAAGGATCCATCTAATGTATATGCAGATTCCTTTTAGGCAAGATCTATGAAGTTTGGGTTAAATTGTCCCAGTGGGGATAGTGGTGACGTGGTCTTTAGAACTATCATCCCAGTGGCAACATAATGGCATGTGATATGTCATTCGATCGGAAAAGACGAGAAACGAAAGGAGATAAACTTCATTTTCCATTTTCTAAATACTATATTGCAGAAAATCAATTTTTATTAAAAAAAAAAAAAAATGGACGTTACAAAATGAGGATAGAAAGGGTAAAAATATAGATGAATCAGGACTTCCACGACTTTTCTATACCTTCGCCAGGGAGATTAAGTTTTTGTTATTTTCGACATTATTTTTTTAATGTTATATAGATGAATAATAATCAGTGATGGAAGCCGCCACGTAATAAAATATGAAGCCATCCAATCCTCGAATACAAGTACTAAGAGGTGTAAGCATTAGATACTTCGGTGATCTCATTTGCATCGATGAGAAAACAAAACAAGTCCCAGCCATCTCTCTTTTTGTTTCGGTTCTTAACTGTAATAGAAGAAATAGACTGAATTTGTTCGCAAACACTGTCTGCCTTTCCTAGATGAAGAGCCGCGGGTCGATTTGTAGAGCCAGAGAGAGAGAGAGAGAGAGAGAGAGAAAATAGTTATAACTCTGGGAAAACTTTTCTCCACTTTTTGGCAATTGCCGTTCATTTATGATCCGTCCGTCTCATTGCACCCTGTGTATCAGATGGGTTCGGTCGCCATTACGGAGTCGAACCCAGTGCCTCTCGAGAGTCGCCTCCTCCGCTCGCGGCACCCAACACGACCTCGTTGTCTCCGTCGCGTGCCACTGGGTCTGGGTTCATGGGACCGCGCCTAATGGAACAGACTCCGCCATTGGTCCGAAGTTTGCGACAGAGTCGTGCCGAATTGCTTCTTGACTGACGTTTCATCAGGGTAAACAGGGGATCATAAAAATTGGATTGAAATGTCTCGAGACGGGTTTTAATCTTAAATCAAGTCGCGAGATTAATCCGCTCGCGTGGCTCCTTTGTTGCGTCGTTCGTCAGTCGGTGGCGACACTGGGACGAGACACCCGGCGACCCGCCCCATCACTCCCATGCCTCTCGCTTACAATTTATTCCCGATTCCTTCTCATACGTTCTCCATCTTGCATAGAAGAAGAAAAAATAAAACAGAAAAAAAAAGAAATCGCTCGACATGTCGACGGAACAAGTCCGAGTGCTTAGAGTACAACCGGAAGCTTTAGCGAAAGAATCTTGTTAAGTACTAAGAAAATGGGAAGTTTTGGAATCGCTCCGCGCGTAATTGGTTTCGTGTTCGTCACCACTGACATGTTTTTTGGATTCTAAGTCTTGCAGAAATAATGATAATGATAATTTTTTATTATATTATGACAGTCCGGATAAGGTCAAAATTAGAAAGAATATTAAGGCCTATTCTCCCAGAAACAATTCCTTCCCCAAGAGGCTAAAATAGGTTCAATGAATGGAGCTAAAAATCTCTTTATTAAGTTGTTTGCTATCGTTATTAAAAATAGAAGCAAATTTAAAGGCGTGGTCAAAGGTAGCAATCTCATTGCTAAAAGCAACAGTCACAACAGATTGGTTGGTTGGTTTATTGGAATTTTTGGCGTCGACTACTAAGGTCATTTTCCGCCTTTTACACAAGTTATATCTGTACACAGCCCGGGACAACACAAACATCCATGCCCCCAGTGGGATTCGAACCCACGACGAGGTGGACTCGAGAACTAAAAAGCCTACGCCCTAGTCCTCTCGGCCACAGTCACAAAAGAATAATAGAAGAAACAACTTAAAAAAAGAATGGACAGTAGATCCGGAGATATTTTATTGATATCGCTGAGGAAAAGGGTTTTTTTTTAAGTAGAGAAGGAGGTTTTGTTCAATGTTAGCCAATTCCATACAAATTAATCATGGATCATAATAATAATAATAATAATAATAATAATAATAATAATAATAATAATAACAATAATAAAATATGCATCCCGAATAGGATACCTGCCATGAGGATGGGACCTAGCAGGTGGTTAAAACAGTTTGGGACCTAGCAGTTTAATATTCTGCTCCTGAGATAAGATAGAGGATTCCACCCGTCAAAGGAAAGAATAGTACTTATTGGTAGGCCACTGACAAATTTAACTTTAAAAATCAAATAGACAATTCACAGTGTTTTAGAACAAAGGACAAAAATAGTTAAAAAGCTATTCTAAAACTGCTACTGTTGTGGTATAATGTAAAAACACTAACACTGTTGAGGCCTTTTTGGTTATAAAAAGAATACTTCCTGAACCCTCTCCATGGAAAAAAGTATTCGACATTATCATGAAACTTGCTCTTTTTAATTAATTTTTAACTTTACGTGGAATCTAAATCATTAAACAAGGGAATTTCCTCTTTTTAATTAATAATAGTTTTTGTGGACGGTTCTACTTTCACAATGAAAGGTGCAAATGTTTTTTCACATTCTGCACATTCTTCACCACTGGTGAACGAGAAAGGATGGGTCGTTCAAAGGAATATTCAACAGAATTGCGGAAAACATGATTTATTACAAGAAGAAGTGGCCAAGTTCTTGGTTGTTCCAGAACAACTGTTCCATATAAATGGGGAAAGTTTCGTGAGACAGGAAAACTGGAAAATGTAAAAAGAACTGGGCGTCCAAAAGCATCAACACTAACAGAAGATCGAGTTCTGCGACGAATGTGCAACAGGAACAGAAAATCACCATCCAAAGAACTTAAAGAAAGGAAGAAAACATCATGTCAACGAATGTGACAAGATTGTGCGGAATCGGTTAAATCAAATGGGCTACCATTTTTGCAAGGCAAAAACCAAACCATATATGACCAATCTCCACTTCAGTGAGAAAAACAGCATCAATCGTGGACTCTAGGTGATTGGAAGAAAGTAATTTTATTCGACAAAAGTAGAATTTGCCTCTGTTATGGCGATTATGGAGAATCAATGAAAATCGACGAGGACTGTTTGCTCAGTAAAACAGTTTCCTGTCGATCTAGTCATCTGGGGATGCATGATCTTTGATCGCGTTGGCAACACGTGGTAGTTCGAACTGTACATGCTGATGCTTAGATTGTTGTCTACTTCTCACCCTCGAAGATAATTTTGGTGAGGATGATGTCGTCTTCTAAGACGATAACGCTTCTTGCCATAGACCAAAAAAGTAAAAGAATGATGTCAAAACACTTCAATAGCCAGCGAACAGTCCAGACTTAAGTCCGATTGAAAATTTATGGAACAAATTGAAATCATTAGTTAAAATTAATGATCCAAGAAATAAATCAGAATTGTCCCATTCGATCGGGGTAGTCTTTATTCAGTGCATGTAATAATCTTGGGATGTAATCTTTCGATTCCTGTTACGGAAAAAGTTATTGATAACATCTAGTAAAGTGTGTGCATAGTTTTTTTTTAAATATTCTGTATATCCAAAATTGTAATCAAAAACAACCTATAACTCTATATTTGTAATTCTATATTTTTATGTAAACAATTGTATGAATCCATGGCTGAACGATTCATGAAGGACCAACAAAATATTGAAATAAAATGTCAAATACTTTTCTCCCCCTGACTGAACGATGTCAAATACATATTTCCATACATTTTGGATTTCCATTTTGTATAACCAAAAATGCTCAACAGTATGCAGTGCAGTAACAGTTTTATAATAGATTCTATTTTTGTCCTGTTTTTTTTTAAAACACTGGCTTGTCTATTTGACTTTTAAAGTTAAACATTTTGTCAATTACATTGTTTGTAATATTTGATAAATTCTTTAAAGTGTGAAGGGGAAGAAATAAACGAAATAGATTGATTAAGCCATGGAAATCCACCAGATTCATAAGCCACGCCTTCTCTGGTACCTACGTGGTATTCCATTAGAATAGAGTAAGACCCCGGCTTACGTCACTAATTGGTTCCCGGAACGTGTGACTTAAGTCGAAACATTATTTCCTATAACAAGTGTTAATAAAAAATTGTACTTGAATATTCATCTGATCAAAAATAAAGAAGCGCACGTAAAGGAATGCAAATACAGGTTTTTGTCTGTATATCCAAGAAGCTTATTTTGCAATCTTTATTTAAAAAACTAGTTTGAGATGTTCGAACAGAAGCTTGAGTTTTTTTCCGGATACAATTGTCTGAAGCACTGATACAAATTTCTTCTTCCTCTATTTACACGAGAACTGCGTTCAGAGGCGGGACCATTCTCTTGAAAAATAGCCATAGCAGCTTTTCGAACAGTCAAAGTCAAGCACCTTCAAGCTCTATCCCCCCCCCCCTGCCCATTTATAAACCCACAGATAACGATTTGGACCCAGTGGATCATTGTGTCCAAAACTTAACAAATTTCGGTCTTCTAATTCAAGTAGTGTCGGACTAAACAGATTGTATATCAAGTTGTACAAGAACCAATACGCAGCTTCATGCTTCCATTATTTCATAATATTGAATCGCTGCCAAAGATGGTGGACGGTAAAAGACTGATAGCCTGTACGTCAGAAAAAGAGTGTAGAGCCCACCTTTCGGCTCACACCTTCCAAAAGATTTCTCCCGCAAAAAGTGAAACTGCAGGCGGCTGCCCTTCTAGAGTCTCTAATTGAAAAGAGCCTTTGAGTGACGGGTATCGATCGCGCCAGCATGTCGGGACACAAGAGACGCTCGATGAGAACGCGCATGAAACCGTTTGCACCTCAAAGAGCCCCCCCCCCTCCTCTCCGTCCCACCTCCATTATATTACCAGAACGGGCCTTTTCCCTTCCACGTAAACAGCCTCGTTACGTGGGGAAATGAGATAAAAGATCCGACGGGCCAATTCTCCCGTGATGAGCTAGACACCTGCGGCGGCCAATGGGAGAATGTCCCCTGGAACGCGTCACAGCCTCTGATCGCGTGATTGACAGCGACCCAAATGAGAACGCCCCCGGCAACATGTTTATCTTTAAACGTTTTTAGGCTCTAAGCTCGTTTGAGTTCTATGCATATCGACACGTAATTTCACTGCAGAAAAGACCAACGACAAACTTACTCCTAACTTCATTTTCTCGATACAAGACGGGATACTCCAAAACCAGCGTATTTGACGAAAGCGGTAACATTACAAATGTACATGTCACTACACATCTACCAAGGTTTTTCAATAAGTAACGCAAAAAATTTTTTTAGTAAAACTTTACTATATACCCAAACAAAACAATACTGACAATGAAGATATACACTTGAACTATTTTTCAACGCATCCCCCCCCCCATCGTGGGTTTATGCCATCTATGGATGTAAAAGTCCGTTTTCTGATTGTAAAACCACTTGCGGACGGCCGATTTCACGTCCTGGTCAGAATTATTTATTAAACTCCTTATGCACAGTCCAGTGAGATTAATGTGACCACCTGTCAAAAGTCAGAAGAACCACCTTTCGCGGCGCGGACAGCTGCAAGAGGGGCAGGAAGAGAGTCAATAAGGTTCTGGAAGGTACATTATAGACAGGGATGCGAAGCCATGCCGACTCCAGTTCTGTGACGAGCTGCCGTAAGTTGCGCAGTGGAGGATCCGTGGCGCGAACAACTCGATCGAGGTGGTCCCACAGACGCTCTATGGGGTTTAAATCCGGGGAGTATGGCGGCCAGGGGAGTACCGTAAACGCATCCTCGTGCTCTTCGAAAACCACGCACGGACACTGCACGATTGTCCTGCTGGAAGATATCGTGCTGAGGAGTGGACATGGTCCGAAAGGACAGATGTGTACTTCCATTGACCCATGGTGCCGTCCACAATGATGAGTTCACTCAGGGAATGCCACGAAAACATTCCCCAGACCATAACGATGCCTCCTTCGGCTTGGACTCTTGCGGCACGTGTTGCAGGGGTTTGTTTTCTGACGCTGAACGTCGTACACGTCATCGCCCATCTGTCCGATCGAACATAAACCGCGATTCGTCGAAAAAAGCTGCCTTTTGCCACTCTGTTGCTGTCCAGTTGCGGTACTGGCGTGGAAATGTCAGTCTTTGTCGCCGGTGAACAGCCGTCGGCATGGTGCAGCAAAGTTCGCTGAACTGTTGTTGAGTAAACACGTTTGGTACCCCCTGTTTCATCTGGGAGGCCAGTTGGTTTACGGTTGCACGTCTGTTCGCTTGCACGCATATCCGTAGCCGTCGTTTACCTCAGTCATCTATGGCCTCTGGTATCCCACACTTATTTTGAGTATTGCCATTCTGCCATGCACGGTACACTTTCGCAACGGTGGCACGCGAACAGTTCACAAAACTAGCCGCTTCGGGCCGATGATCACGCCCTTTTTGGAGGTCGGATAAATCGCTACATTTCGCCAAGACTACAACAATTGCAACGTTCTCTGCTTCCCTTTGACATCCTTCCTATATCCCACCACCTCTGATACTAGTACGTACCTTCTGGACGTAACCATTTTCCGCTAATGTTGAACGTAAGGGGTGGTCACGTTAATGTGACTGAACTGTGTAGTTAGTATGTATTTAATATGTTAACTATGTTGTTTCTAATCGTTATTGCGTTAATATTCAAAAATAGATGGTTTAAAGGATAATATCCTAAGGCAGAAAGGATACCACAGTATTAGAAACTTTTTTTAAAACTCATTTTTTCTTTTACTAAAAGATTACCATGGACGAACGAAATTAAATATTACAGTTTGGATTTCATTGGCGTGCGTGTTTTGCAATCCACATGACATCATGCGCCAAACTGTGCTTAATTTAGAATCAAATTGCACACACCCATCCTTTCTTTCCACATGGTTTTAACCGAATCTCAACGTATTTAGTTAACAAATAATGAAATGCTCTCATATTTCTGTATAAGCTGAAAGTTTTAAGTGAATGCTTGCAAACTGAAGACTTTTCACATTCATGTAAAGCAATGCCATTTATGGTCGTAACATGGCGCCAAGGATGGACACATATCATTTATATGTCAACCAATTTTCGAAGAAGGCTGCTCGTTTAAAGTGAAAATCGAAAAACCCCACCTTCTCTGAAGTTCGGTGAGGAATGTGGCGGAAACTCACAGACTTATTGTTGAGTGCTTTAAGGTAAAGGTGTCATGAACCAAGGATTTGCCAGGAAATAGTGTCAGAGGATGATGAGGAAGGAGGAGGATGCCCCTCTTTGACGGCGGATGATTTGAAGAGACGTGAACGCGAAAATTTGTGGGAATGGGCGATTCACAATTTCTGAATTGCGCCAAAGCAATGAAGCGCCTGGAGGATGGCAAAAATTCGAGTGACCGATATTGACATGAAAAACGGAAGGAAAAATTCGAGTGACCGAGATTCGAACTAGGAATCACGAGAATTCAGCTCGTCGTGGTCCAGTTGATAGAGGTGAGGTCACGGATTAGGATACTCATGATCTCTGGTTCGAATTCAGGTCACGGAATTTTTTCCTTCAGTTTTTCATGTGAATCTATAACTAACACGTGATTATCCATCTTAAGAGATTTTAGGGCACCCGAAGATTTCTAATATATATATATCAGTTAGATGAACACGGCTTATCTGAACACTGTCGGATTTAGATGAACACATGGGCTGAGAAAGTTCTTAAGAACCCCAATATCCCTAACCTCAAAATAGTGAAATTTCGGTTATTATGATGCTAGCGTAGATGCTGACGGGCTTCTCTAGGGCTATTCTTGGTTCAGACCCTCCAGTTGATTTAACCAGCACTGCCAACACTATCCACTATGTAAATAAACAAGGAACTGTGAGGTATCGTGAATAAAATTTCTTTATTGAACTCAATTTCGTGCTCATTACCTTCGTTTGAATGACCAATGCACAAGATCAGGAGTCCTGCAACTTTGCCCGTTCTAGCGGCGAGAGTAGGCCATTCCCGGCTCTTTGACTATTTTGCTGTGCTAACGACCATAAATCGCGTTTACTCAAAACAAATCTATCTGCGCGTGTGGGCCAAAATAGCAATGACTTTGAGGGAGTGAGATGGGAAAGGAAGAGGAAAAAGTGGCTGGGCCCATTTGGAAGGGAAAAACGCGTAAATAAGGCTGGTGCAGTCTTTTGATAAGAAGCGGGGCTCGAAGGGGAAATGGGGAAATGAAGTTTCACTTTGCGATTTCTGCAGTGAGGAAGGAGGCCCTGGGACAGCTGTTGACCGGCCGGAGCCAAACCGGTTCATTAACTCCGATTTGAAAGGCAAGAGCAGAAAGAGTGTACGCGCGCCTAAGTTGGGCTCTCATGCTCTGTTTCCCTCGGCAACTTTGCGAAGTCGTGATTTACATGCCCAGAAAGCCATGCAAACAGAACCACAGGGCTCTCTCTCTCTCTCTCTCCCCCTGCCCCTCCAGCCCTTCCAACGTGAATTTTAAAACCAAACGGTCGCCGGAGACGCTGGCCGAACGATGATAAATGGTCTGACAACCATCGAACGGCTCGCCGGCCGCCATCTATCCCCACACCCTCCCATTTCGTAGGGGGAGACCCCGTGAAAGTGCTCTGTCTCTCCTTAAGCGCACAAGGAAACAATCCATAACACTGCATCGCTTACTCCTTTTTCAATGTAAATGTAAGACGCAGCCACACACACAAACAAACACACATTCACGAATTTTATTATTTGAAAGCCAAAGAATTTTTAAATTTAACGAAACAAATAAGAGTGAATAGAAGAAATCCAACAAAAAAACCTTTTTATTGGCAGAAATTGAACCATTACCGCTTTTTAAGAGAGAGTAATCCAAATTATCCGACCATGTCGGAACTCCCTCTGCGCACTTTCAACCTAGCATTATTTTTGTAAATCATTTTTCTTGCTAAAGCACAATGTTAAATACCAAGGATGTCTTTAGCTCAAGATCATTATTCTGCAGTGCTGCCATTTTGTATATGGTTGCCAATACGCATTTTGAAAAGTTGCGGATCTTTTGTGTCACCCTGTATAACGACAAGAAAGCCGCGAGTATGGTGCTGGCATTGATGTCAGTCCTCTAATCATAACAAGAGTATCGGTTTTTTTAGTGGTTAAAGATACACTCACATGCCAAAAGTCATGGGATAACACCTAATAACGTGTGGGACCTGCACTAACTCGGCGAAGTGCCACAGTGCAACGTAGCATTGATTCCACAAGTTGGTGGAAGACATCTAAAAACATTGCCAACCATTCCGACTGGAGAGCTTCCCGCAGCTGCCCATTTACGGAGCCACTATCGGCTTGCACAGTGCATGCTTGACAACTTGGGTCCATGGCCTTCGTGGGGTCTGCGCCACACTCGAGCCCTACCCTCAACTCGTATCAGCTGGAATCCAGACTCATCAGACCAGGTCACACGATTCCAGTTGTCAAGTGTCCAGTCGATGGGTTCATGGGCCCAGTAGAGACGTTGCTGACGATGCCTCGTTGTTAGCAAGGGTACTCTCGTGGGTCTTCTGCTTCCATAATCCTATGGACACCAGATTTTGTTGCACAGTTTGCATCGATACAGCTCTAGTATCACCCTAGCATCTGGCCGTTGATTTCATCTCTTATAGTGTCTTTTGCCTGTTAGCGGTGACCATCCTACTCAGACGCCGTTGGTCCCGTTCATTGAGTAGGTGTGGTCGACCACTGCATTGTCCATGGTGGGAGGTAATGCCGTCAAGTTCGTCCTCTCAGTAAACTCTTGAAACTGTGGACCGTGGGTTGTTAAATTCTTGAGCCACCTCCGATACCGAATGACCCATACGTTGTGCTCCACATACCAGGCCACGTTTGAACTCGGATAGCTTTCGTCGTGTGGCCATCGTCACACTGAAAACCTCACCCCTTACTCATGACCGTGTAACTAAACCTACTGACACTGATTTGCATATTTATATTGTTTGCACATGATGCTACTGCCACTTGAAAAATAGTCCACTGCTATCCCATAACTTTTGGCATGTGAGTGTGTATTTTAAATATCTCAACGTCCTTTGATGGCTCTCACCCTCCAATTTTTGTTTCGGTTGACAAGTACGTTTTTACTCTACTAAGTGTGTATCGGACCTTGATTTTTCCAGTCTAAAGTAATGAACTGCGGGTTTTCTCCTCTGGTGACGAGATGTAGATGACCTTCATTCGCCTGCGTGCAGTTGGTCACGTTGTTGAGCTCGTGAATTGCTGCCTGGCATCGTGAGAGTGAGTGAGTGAGTGAGTGAGTGAGTCTAGCACACGCCTGTCGGTTTTTCGATTTTCTCGAAAAGCCAAACCATCAACAAAGAGTATATCTGACGGTTCTTCGTCGCCTTCGCGATGCTGTACGACGGAAACGACCCGACGTTCGAGCAACAGGAACCTTTGTTCGCTCCATCACGACACCGCACCCGCCCATTCATCGCATCTGATTCAGAAGTTCCTGGCCAAACACAGCACTCCTTTGGTCGTCAGCCTCCTTATTTTCCTGACATGGCTCCATGCGACTTTTGGCTGTTTCCCAAGCTCAAAACGCCGCTGAAAGGAACCCGATTTCGGTCACGAGAGGACATTAGGGAGAAAACGACGGCGGAGATGTCCGTCATTCCCAAACAGGCCTTCCAAACATGCTTCAAACAATGGCGGGAGCGTTGGGAGAAGTGTGTGCAGGGATTAATGTATAAATCCTACAGGTGAATAACTTTAGTTTTCCCGCCTAAAGGTCCGATACTTTTTGTACATACCTCGTATCCCAAGGTTCCCATAATTCACCTGGGAGTAAAGCTACCATGATTTGAGTGGCGATTATGTTGAAAAATGAGGTAATAAACAAAGTTTCCAAAATACAGTTTGGTTTGAAATTAATTTATAAAACCCCAATTTCCGTTACTTTCCGATTCTCCTCCCTCTTTGTAATAACCTAGACTTAGGGTAATGGGCATAAAAAGCGTCCGTACGGTTATAATCACAATTACACTAGCAAATTCCCATGAAATCTACAGTCTTTTGGGTGGGTGGGGGATTGCATTGTTATGACAATGCAATAATGGAAAGGGCACCTACTTTGACTTGCTCGTTGGAAACCCAAGCTCGCGCATAAAACAGCTCATATGATTTATAGTGTTCGTATGGTAATATTATCTTAAATGGAGAATGGTGGAGAAACGAAGGGAAGAACTTAGTGACTTTGAGAGAGGAGTAATAATCGCGTGCCACATTCGGATTTCTCTAGTCGTGAATTTATTGAAATTTATCATAGCTACGTTCAACTATTGATGATAGCGTGAAGGGTGACGACTCCAAAACTCACTAGACGAGGTCAAGTGCAAGGTTCATATAAACCGCAAGAAACCACTCCAGGTCCTCAACAAGGAGTTCCAGCAGGCAACACGAATACATGACAACACATTGAGAAAGGAACTGCAAGCACTCGGCATTCGCGGATGTGTAGCCGCAGACAAACTAAGCATCTTGTCAAACAAGGAGGCTGCAGCCTCTATTGTCTTCTTTGGTACGTCGACATTGGACTGTCAAAAAGTGGACAAAACATTTTGTGGAGTAGTGAACAATCCCGCTTCGCTGTTAAAGTCGGATGGGCGTGTTTGGTTACGGCGAATTCCAGGGGAGCCACTTAGTTTCAACCATCAAGTCAGGATGTGGGATTGTTTTTCATGGCATAACTTCGAACCTTTGCTCGTATTTGAACTCTGAAGCCTACAAAGACAATCGCATCTTTCCTACGTTTGGGTGAGGAACGTTAGTTTCAGGAAGATAATGCGCCGTGTCATGTTTCGGCTTCCATCAGGCAGTGGCATGATGAATGTCAATCGCCTTCCTGCCGGCGACCTTATTCCAATCGAACATTTATGGGACGAGTTGGAGCGTCGAGTGAGGGAACCCTTCCAGGGTTCGAAGCTAGGCTGGATCCAAATACCAGGAAGCTGTTTATCGGAACCTTGTAGAAAGTATGCCCGGAGATCCAACAAGATATTAAATAAATATCACTTTTCCATCTGTGAACACTGTCCATTCCATTATTGTAGGGCAGTGTATGTTGCTATTGCTGTATCTCTGTGCAATTGAGAGATTTATGATCCATGTTGCCTAATTGCTCGAGTGGATTCGTTTAGCACTTGACCACGTGCTCGCTGATAGTCATAATTAGGTTATTCATACTTCGACTTTGTTCAGTTTTCCTCAATTTCTTTCACGAGAAGATTTCTCTACGTAATCTCGTTATAAAATATATTGCAGAATATACAAGCACCACCCCCGAGAAGCCTTTTTTTAAATTAAAAAGTAATCCCGGAGTAAACGAGATCAAAGGCCCCCGGGGGGCTTTTTCGCTAAAGGGGCCCGACTTCAATCGATAAAAGGTGTTCAAAGGTTTCCTATGCTAGAAAAGCAAGTCATTAACTGATCCCGAACCCAAAGTCACGCTTTAACAGCACCAACGCTCTGATCACGTGCTCTGTGACTTTAAATCGAGCCAAGGTTTTCTAACAGATTAAAACCCGAATTCTCACGCGATTCGACCGCTATCAAAAACAGGGCGCCAGCAAGAGAGAGGCCGTGTGCTGCTGGTGGAGGCCAAACGAGAGTGTTCCCTACAACAGCTTGTGCCGACAACCGATCGCCAACTCAATCGAACAAGGAGGGGGCCCAAGGAGACATAAAGATTGACGACCGGGGCCCAGAAAAGAAAGGGAAAAAAAAGTAGCAGTGGACGGAGAGCAGGAAATACTCTGAAACAGCCGCGTTCACTCGGCATGGCTCTGTGTTTTATTTTGTTCTGGGCCCTCCTTTCTCTCTTTCGTGGCATCGATTAAACAGGATCGGCAAGCACAACGCGGGCTCCTCTCGCTCTCCTCTGAAAATAATGAAGTTCAGGAGCAACAAAAAGAAAGAGAATTAAAAAAATGGCGGGGGAGGGAAGAGGGAGCGCGTCGGAGGGGTAATACCTTTTGCTTCCCCATATGTAGCAGCCAATCGACATGTAATAAGGCCCTACGCCCATTATCGGACTTTGTATCATTAATCAATAGGATCCAGCTGGCCAACATTGACAGACTTTGCCATTTCCACCCCTCAAATCTATAGACACGAACCCTGCTTGCCTGCCTGCCTGCCTCTCGCTCTCTTCTGGTGGCATTCTCAAGGCAACTACCTTCTTTTTCATCTTTATTTTTTAAAGTTTAAAACATCTCCCCGTTTCCTATGTTGGACTCAAAACCGAGTGGATGGATTAAAATAAAAACAAACTAAGAAATAAAAATGATTTATACGATTACGTAGTTACAGTTGAGACTGAAGAAAACGCAGACGTCGAAATACATCATGACTTATCCCTTTTAAAGATTTCGTATTCAAATCATGGTATGACCATTAATCAGGAAAAAAAACTACAGTTTTGGGCATGTCTACCGAAACAACATCAGTTACAACTTCTCAAATTTTTGGGTCTCATTTTTGATAGTAGATTCATTTTTAAAGATCAGATTGAAATATTCGTCCTGCAACTGTGCCGTCTTCGATATCTGATTAAGGACCAGTGCGTTATCTACTTTCTCCGCTGAGACTTCTCAATTCAGTGACATTGATGTAACCCAAGGTATTCCTCCTCTCAACAATTGTAAAGACTCGGTTGAGAAAACTCACTTAAAAAAAAGTAGATAATGAACTGACCCCAAAAGACTTAAAAAGACGTTAACTAAAAGAGAACTTGTTAGGACTGTCATAGCTAAACTCGTGTGCGCGACGGCGTCTAGATCTTTGATTACCCGGTGTCCGTGTTAGTTATAATTCGTATAGCTTTTTCGATATCCAGACAAATGTCCGTGACACATACATGCAACCAACTCGGCCTTCCAACTCTGCAAAGCATCACTACACTGCTTTGCAATGAAATTGCCCCACCCACAAGGAGTTATCCGAATGAGCCGAAAGTAGGTATACAGCAAGAGATACATCTAAACACACCTTTATTATTACGTTCTGGAGCCAAGACGTGCACTCGTTCGTACAGGGTGTCCCAACGGACAGCGGCATCAGTAGGTTGTGCCACCACCTCTAGCAGCGATGCATTGTTTCAGACGCAAGTGTAGGTGATCATACAGGTGGCGAATGTCATCTTGGGGTACGTCTGCCCAGACCTGCTGAACCTCCTGTGTCAGTTCATAGAGATTCCGGGGTGATCGTAAACGACGTCCCACCATGTCTCACACGTGCTCAATTGGCGATAGGTCTGGGGACCTCGCGGGCCATGGCAGGCAGTTGACATCAAGCAGGCATGCCATGCTCATGTTTGTCGTGTGCGGTCTGGCGTTATCCTGCTGAAAGACTGCGCCGGGTATGGTGTGCAGAAAGGGCAGTAATACGGGCTGCAGAATATGTGACGTACCGTGCTGCTGTCAGGATGCCTTGGATGGGTGACTAAAGGCGTTCTGGTATCATAGCCGATGGCAACCCAGACCAAGATATCGTGTGTTGGCCCACGATGGCGATACCGGATGCATTGTTCACTGGCACGTTCCAATGGTCTGCGCCACACCCGTCCCGCGTCTGTCGTCGGTGTCCACACAAAAGCAGGATTCGTCGCTGAAGACCACCGGGCGCTATTCCATTCGCCAGCCCACTCGTTCACGACACCATTGCAGTCGTATCGCGCGGTGCTGAGGTGTTAAAGGAAGACACAACAATGGGAAGCCTGGCAGACATTGTCGCGGCGTGTAACCGGCGTGCTGTTGTCGCTATTGACACTGGAGCAGTACCGGGAATAGTGATGTTGTCGCGCAGTTGCCGCAGGGTGATGGTTTTGTCCGCTAGCGCTGTTCGCAGTATCCGCCTATCAGTACGAGCTGAGGTGCGCCAGAGCCTGGTCTTCTGGCACGTGTGCCTTCCTCTCGCCATTGCCTCCAACATCGGCCTACCGTCCGTGCGTCCCGCGACACATGGATAGCAATCTGTCTGGTTGACCATCCAGCCTCAGAGAGGCCAATAATCCGACCTCGTTCAAAGTCCGTTAATTGCATGAACGATTGTCGTTGTCGTCGTCGCGGCATCGAGACCGTTGTGCGGATTACAGTACTGTATGTTCACGAGGCATTTGCTTCCTCCCTAGTGCATGGAACGTCTCGCACAGGTTTCAATTGATGAGTCTATACAGGCACCCGGACATCCTGTATCAACCCAAATAGTCATGTCCCGTGAGCATGCATCTAATCGGTTACTTGTCGGAGGTAGACGACCCCCCCCCCACTAAATATGGATAAGGTCTGATAACTCTTTGTTGGTGGGGCAATTTCATTGCAAAGCAGTGTATAAATGCTTTAAAGGAACTGTATACAGCTGTTAGTGATTCTGCTCAAATGGCACACTATCTTCCCGTTGGTCGATAAAGATAGGACTATTCAAAAATATAATAAAATCATTCCGCCTTTTTTATCGTGGATTTCATCTTTCAAAAGTCTTTCCCCTTTAATATTTTTGACAAATGGTATACATTTAAGATGTATTAGTATGTGTTGCAATGCTCGTGAATGCGTAAATCATGTCATGCATGCTAGTACGAGGGTTGGGACAAAAGTCATGGCAACTATTTTTTTTCCTGAAGATACCAGTCCGGTTGGAAAATGTGCCATATACAGACGAAAGGACAAGGTGTTAACTACAATGAATAGCACTGAAATATCGTAACACACTAATTTATTACGGTAGTCTACAGGGCAATATGGCCTTCACGGTTGCTCATCACTGGTTGACACGCGTCCTTGCTGAAACTTTCCTACCCACGGTGCTACTGTACGGTATGGTAGGGCATTATTCCCAAGGGCTTCCACTAATTCACTGTGACATTCCATCGCATTTCTCCCTCGGAGAACGGCTATTTTGATGTAAGCGCGCTGCTCAACACGGGTTACTTCCATCTCGCACGACACTCACCAACTGACTGATTTCACAGCCCTCGCTGCGCTACTACCAGCTATCACAGAGCCATCTGTTGCTCTGCATACACACTATGCCTGCAGAACTTCCACATGACACATACGTTTGTGATCCGTTCACATATCTACAAGAAAAAAAAATAGTTGCCATGACTTATGCCCCAACCCTCGTATGTCGTGGATTTACACGTAAACATGAATTAACTTTTTATGACCTTTATCCCATAGCTATGCACTATAAATAATAATAATAATAATAATAATAATAATAATAATAATAATCGATCGGACTACGAAAAGTATTAAATTGGAGCTCAACCTAAAAATTCAACTGCTAAAATTTTATAAAGCAATGTGCCGCCGATCGCTTTTGCCACCGAGCGGCGCTGGCTCTGCTGCACTGTCCGCTGCACACAGTCATTTGACTTTTGTGTATTCATTTGACTCACGTCAGTGCAAGGTTTTGTTTTCTGGTCAAATGCATTTCCAAAAGAGTCCAGGTAATATACGAGGGAAGATCAAAAAGTAAGTTGCACTTCCACGGTATGGCCATTTATTCCACCACCTATGCAAAAGCAACACGGCTATAGCAGCATACAATGTAGGTTCGCTTTTCCACATAGTCCCCAAGAGACCCTAAACATTTATCCGAACGATCAACCAACTTTTCGCTTCCGGATGCATAGAAATCTCCTCCAGCGTTTTGTAACCACACGGTGACAGCCGCTTTCACCTCCTCATCGTTTCGAAATCGTTGTCCACCGAGTACCGTTTTGAGCTTACCGAAAAGATGAAAGTCGCATGGCGCTAAGTCGGGACTGTATGGAGGATGTTGCCAAACCTCCCACTTGAAACGCTGCAGCAGTTCGCACGTTTGGCGGGCCTTGTGAGGTGTTGCGTTATCGTGCAACAAAATCGCACCGGCGCTCAATTTCCATATACAGCAGTGATTTCACGATGAATGTCCGTGCAATTCACCCATTTGGCCAATAGAAATCGGATTGCTGCTCGCACCTCCAGTTTGGAGTGGACATCCAGTTGACGCGCCATTGCTTTTAGCCCGCTAGTCACACAAAACACGACGGGAAACCACCACAGCAACCGTCCTATCCGACGTCTGCGAAGTTAATGTCCCTTTCTGCGCTTTGCCCGAGATTGCGACACATAGGGCGCTCCTGCGGCGAGTTAGTGCAACTTACTTTTTGATCTCCCCTCGTATGTGCGGTAGTAAGTTGTCAACATAGTTATCGCAATTTCTATGTAAGGAAAATTGAAGAATGACTGAATCCCAGGTGGCGTTAAAACCGTAAATGTCTTGCTTAGCCTCTTTCATGCTTCAAACATTTCCAATGTGAATAAAAAAAAAATAGGTTGCAGAAACATTTTACTTAAGTTTTACAAAACTCACTATATTCATCGTTCATATTTAAAATTCCTTGATGAAAATTTGCTACAATAGATGGTAACATACATTTAAAATAAAATTGCCTCGAACGACTAACATGTTTATCGATGTACTCCTTATCATGTCGTCTGCAGCCATTTGTTTCGTGCAATAAAGTTATAATTGAGATTGCAAGTACTGAAGTAAGCACGCGGTCTAGTTTTTGATTCTAAATGCGACTTCATTTGTTTATGGTGTTCAAATAAATTTGAATTGCTGCTCGAAGTAGCTGCTTAATTTTGTGGGACCTTCTGTTATTTGGAATCTGTTTATGCGTCTTTCAGTTTATTTGGTAGAACATGGTGTTTTATTCCATTTCTCTGCTACAATCTGTACAAGCGGCACCAAACAACTCTTTTCTTTCAGTATATTCAACTTTAAACAGATTGCAAGATCTTCCGATGGCTACAAGATCTTCTTCCCAGACCAGCCATACAGCTGGACCCGATACAAAGACTCTTAGTTCCATCTATCTTAACACAAGTCTATGCTTGATGAGACAATGCGTTAAGTGACGCCGAAATCGTATTGGAAAATTTATTATTGTAGCGTAAATTAAAATTATTATTTTCTTGCCAGCCTCAGTGTGCAAATTAGTGTGAACAAGAGGGAATGTTTACATAATTTGATTTCCTGAGTTAACGGCTGATTTGTAACTCTGAGTACTTTCAGCTGTTTACTGTATTGTACTAAAAATACTTACTAGAATAATTACTCCCCGTTTCAATAAAAATACGGAAAATTCCCTCTTATTCAGTGTTTCTTTCTAAAATCGTCTGCTTCTAATGACTGTAAGGGCATCTTACTACTAGCGCCAATAAGCGGATAAATACATGAACTACTCGCGGCACATGTAATTTGCAGTTGGAAATAAACTCTGATAAAGCAGGACGTGTCAATAAACGTTCGGATAAGAAACAGTTAAATATACAGGATGATTCATACGTCTCTTCTGGGTTGTGGAAGTTGCTAGAACATTAACCACGACAAACATGGCGGAAACGCCGCTACAAGTGGCCCAAAACCTATCCACCAGGATTAAACTTTAATTTCTCAAGTAGTACTAAGTGTAATTATTTGCAATTTGTGGGATATATTCGTGGCATCAAGGCATTGTGTTTAACGTGGTTTTTGTACCATTTCGCAGAATTGAGACAATGACCGCCTACACCAGCGAGCATTGGGTTTTCATCATTTGGACATGCGTGAGATGAGCATTCCAAGTGAAGTGTGGAGTCAAGGTTGGCCTAGACGGGCAAGCAATAACCGAGCTTGTGAGCTTGTAACCAGTACGGAGGAAGGCCGTCCACATCGAGATGACATTTTTTTTCAATCCTCGGAAGAAAAATAAAAAAAGCTAAATAAAATGCCTTGATGCCATGAACATATCGTACAGTTTTCAAACAATTACACTTACAATTAAACATACACGTAGCTGTATGACGCATTTTCTTTTTTTTTTTTGCGTGTAAGCGATAGCGTTGCTTTCAGGTGAAGTGGATTCGTGCGTATTGTTTAGTTGCATTAGATATCAATGCCAATAATACACACACACAACGCTTTAACATAAAAGGAGTTTTTGTATGGCTAAGTGTGCATAAATTTTTTTCGTTTTCGCGGTTTATTTTGAAAGGAACAAAATTTAACATTTTCTTATTTTTGCAAGCATCAATAGTAGCTTTAGATGAGTAACATATTTCAGTTTAGTGGGAATCTTTTACCCATACATGACAATGGGGGTAATGTAAAGATAGATTTGAAAATAAAAAGCTACAGTACTAAAAGTCAAAAATATACTAACAGGTTAAAAGAGTAAAACTCAAAGCTAAGCGCAATTAGATTCTTCGAATCTTTCGTCTGCCAATAAATTAATTTTTAAGATGATTAAAAACAATTGGTATCAATTGAGAAGGATGGCGAGATGAAGTCGTCGTACTTGTAGGAGAAAATGGTAGGATGGTCCACAGTTTAATATCCTGGAATGAAAATTCCGCCACCTGGAATCGAACCTTCGACTAGATTTAGCTGTCGCTACTCTAATAGCATTTCATTTCGGTTGAGAGCCGCCAGGTCGATCTCGCTTTTGTCTTCGTCGTTTGAGATTTTTTTCCCCTTTTTTACAAGTGTTAGCGTAGACCTTGCCATGGCTTTACAAAAAAATTTTCTTTTTTCGAAAACTAGTAGGCCTATCTGTTCCTTTGATTCGTATGTCTCAATTCAAAATTTAACCGGTGGATCGGAACGTGAACCTTTCCCAAATGCTGTTTATTAAAGGATTAACGACATCAGTCACAATACTACGAGGGCGATTCAAAAAGTAACCTTAAAAATTTTTTATTTCGCACAAAACACACATCATCAAGGATCAAATGGCGTCACTTTTCGACATAGTCTCCCTGGCGTTCAATACACGTGCGCCATCGTTTTGGTAGTGCTTCAATGGCTGCAGAAAAAAAGTTCTTGGGACGTGTACGCACCGACTCCCGAACTTCGGGAGAGTACGGAGTCCAGGCATTCAAATTGCAGGTCTTTTATGTAGAAGCTGTGGTACGGGAGGAATGGGGCCTGGTGACGTTGTGTTGGAGCAGGACTCCCTTTGTGAGAACCTACGACGCTTGGTACGGATGGAAGGTTTCAGTATGGACCTCAGAAGGTCCCAATACGAGTCACTGTTGATGGTGGTGCGTTTGGGCATGTAATGCTCGACAATCTGGTACTGGGAGGCGGAACCCAGATGCTTGGCGCCAACAGATTCCGGTCTGATGACGAAGTTCAGGAGCCGGTGCGTGAGTGGCTCCGCACACGTCCGAAAAACTTTTTTTCTGCAGGCATTGAAGCATTATCAAAACGCCAGGGAGACTATATCGAAAAGTGACGCCATTTGTTCCTTGTTGACATGTGTCTTGTGCGAAATAAAAAATTTTTAAGGTTACTTTTTGAATCGCCCTCGCGTATATACGTGGATAGGCGTAAGAACTTTTATGAACATGTCTCTATCTG
This sequence comes from Rhysida immarginata, assembly GCA_023313115.1. NCBI lineage: Eukaryota > Metazoa > Arthropoda > Chilopoda > Scolopendromorpha > Scolopendridae > Rhysida > Rhysida immarginata. The sequence continues at coordinate 2,106,434 of JAHWFO010028035.1, read as the reverse complement.
TGAAATATGAACTCGCTCAGATAACCTGGCATTTCATCTAAAGAGAATCAACAAAGAAATCAGGGTTCAGCTCCTTTTGGACAATAAATGTCTTCTGCAGGTTCGCTAATGGGTTCCATATATTTATTGCAGAAATCTTATAATGAGTGGGGGTAGTTTTCGTTAGACAGTCCGTGCTATAAATAATGGCGAGGGGAAATGTGTTTATGAGTAACAGTCACCGAATTCGTCTCCAACGTCAGCTGTTCTCTATTGACAGACAGAACGCTACATCACTTCCGTGTTTGAAAAACAACTGGCCAACAAAGTCTCGGCAAATATATCGACCCGGCGGCTCTCAACTGAATCAATGAAAGGAAAACGGTGACATAGTCCTAAATTTCTATTGATTTAAAACAATTTTCATTGTAAGCCCGCCCCATATTAACAAATTGTCTTTTTATACGAGTAGTTTCCAAAATTTAACGACATTTCCTTCCTCCTTCCCCATTTTTACTTTTAATAAGGACGGTGGCTAGTTTCATGTTAACGCAGAATACACGCGAATTGTAAGCTCATTTAAAGTGTGTTCTTTTAGAGGTAATCTGGATGTGGCAGAGTTGAAATATGCGATTATTTACATGCTAGGCTCCGGTGCTACTTTGGACAATACAGGGTGGTCCAAAACTCCAAGTACAGTCTTCTATATCCAAAATCGATTGGAAAATTAAACATCTGAGTGCATTAATGCGAAATGGATAGAAAGATCTTGTAACCACGATCGCAACCGGTGCCTCCGAGAAACCTGATAAAGACATCATTCTGGATATATTACTCCAATAATTTGGCCATTACCATGTAAAAAAAAGAAAGGAAAAATTTCGTAACCTGGGATAAAACGGCAAGACCAATGACACCGTAGTAGATCTTCCTATCCATTTAAATACGCGATAATGGATTAAAGTCAAATTTTTTCAAACGCTAAGTGGATCATATGGGATATCAAAGAACTCGAGAATTTCTCAATAATTCATTTCACTTGATCTATCTGATACGGTTTAGGGAATGAAAGGCTGTAAAGAGACTTTTAGCCCATCCTTTAAGTTTAGAGTCTAAGGCCATGAACGATCTATCAGAATAAATCATACGAAACTTGTAATATACTACATTAAAATTGTTTACATTGAGAATAAACATTTCTAACATTAAAGCTATTCGGGGTGAGGTATAAAATCACAGCTAGATGTGTCCAACCTAATAATAAATTTCTTTGGCAACACAATGACGGAATATTAAGATATTAATAAAGTAGTGCCACCTGTAGAGGATAGTGGGCTTCGACGGGTTAACGCGAAACAAAGAAATGGGCAACATTTGCACATCGGAACCCCTCAAAGAAATCTCGTCTTAGTATAGCAGAAGGGACTAAATAGCTGAAATTGTTTTAAATAACTCCGTTTCAATTTTCTTAAAGTGAAATCCATTCGAGATTATCCGCATTTACAAAACGAAACGAAAATTACAAAGCATTTCAGTGGTGTATCGACAACTTATTCACGAGTGACTCAGATACCACGACCGAAACCGATAAAACGGCAAGATCGATCACTGGTTTGATCCCAGAAGGCAAATTTTTAATTTCCTTTTTTATATGGTTATTACCGAGAAATTTATCCCGTCGACGAGCTCAAGGAAAGTAACCTGGCAACAGATACTATCTCTTTCTTGCCATGCACTCTTGGGTTTCCTCTGACCTAATCGAAAAAGAGCTTTCTCGTGATACTATAGTGATAAATGCTCAGTAGAATAGTTTCTAAGTCAATTAACCAGATGCTCATTAAAAGCATAGAATCCCATGCCACCATTTTAATTTAAGTGCCTCCAGGTGATCACCCAACTTAGAGGTGCAATGCCATTACCCCGTAGAGCCACCGCATTTTGCATCTTGCTCCTCTCGGGAAAAATGACTATTTTAATCTCTATCAACAGACTGCAAGAGTTGCAACTTACTTAGTTTTATCTCTTTTCCAGGACCCCTGTCAGCTCAGAAAACAAATCGATTCGGAACGCTTAGGTTTTGTGTCGTTGGCATTCACACCCGTGTAAATCGTCGTCGGACGGTTATCGGTTACCTTTCCCTCGGGAGCTGCATCAGCGGCTATTACACCGAATCCGCGGATTTGGCAATCGACACCCTTCACAAAAAAAGTTAGTTTGTTTATTGTTTGTTTACTTCCACGTCATTTTGCTCCAAATCTGCTGAATCGAGTCAAATTAATTGCTGGAAGAGTTCTCGTGAGAGCCATTCCCATTTCAAACTTCTTATGCGTCATCAATGTTGCTCTTCTAAAAAAGGAACCACCCAATTGCTTTCTGGATAAATCAACTCCAGAGATGGAGGCTTCCAATCGCTAACTTTGCGTACTCATCCCATAAGGCTCGCTTTTTTTTTTTTTTAAAGAAAGGAACCAAGCATTTTACAAAAGCAAACTTCGGAAATGCCGCGTTCTCTCAAGCTCTCCACACACAAACATTAACGAGCCATCGGCCGACTCGCCTTAAGTAAGTAAGGAGGCTTTCAAATAAACGAGGCCTAGCTTGGTTTTTATCAGCTTGGGGCTCATGTATATTATGGAACCTTTCCTTCAGTTCCTTGCTGTACACGTTCATTTCGTTTAGAATTCAGATTAATCATCCTTCTATACTCCTGGACAAAATTATAAATTTTAAAAAGAAAAAAATTACTTTACAAATAAACGGAGGGTCGTAGCATTATCCACAGTTTCGTTGGTGTTCGTCAATTTCCTTTTACTTTACAAACTTGATAGGCAAACGTAACCAGCTATCAAATGGCCAGTAAAACTTTGGGTCATATTTTTATTCAAAAATCTTTTCAAAATTTAGATAAGAACAAAAAGATGTACGTTCAGTTTGGTCAAAATTATAAACTCTCGCTAAATAAAATGATTCCGTCCACTTTATGTGAATGAATTTAAGCATTTTAGTAGAAAATAAGGAAGAACAGATTATTTGACACTGTGATTTAGCTGCTTCACAATGCCACGAAGAACTGAAGGAACTCATGAAATTCGTAAAATTTGGATGCTGCATGGTTTCCGAGATGTCCCAGAGACAAATTGCAGCTCACATAAAGAGAACAATGTGTGCCATCAAGTGGACTTACAAGAGAAGTACGCGAAGGTGTACGAGAGAACTTTGTTTGCGCGCAAGCATAACTTGGAAGCGATGGCGTTGCGCGGCGGCGGTAGCGCTCCGGAAGGGAAAAGTTAAAAAAAAAAACAAAAAACATGACGGTAAGAAGGGAAGCAAAATCGTTAACGACGCTCACCAAAGAATTGCAGTAAGCAGTGTTATTAAGCACAAAATCTTAATTTTGCTATGCAATTATTCGTCTCGAAATAATTTATAAGATGAGGTATGGTATTTGAAATTATAAACCACCGCGATACATACCCTCCCCTCCCCTCCTCCTCCTCACCAATGCAACGTATCACTTGACAGCTTGCTGACGTTTCACAGACACCAGCCACGGAAAATTTACGAAGATTACCGAATTAATTCTAAAATGAAATAAATTAAGGAAATAGTTTAACTGGAAGGCTTTTAATGAATTTTAATAATCTATTTTTAAAAACTAAGTTTGTTTAGAAACTTGAGAGTCCATTCAATTGTCGTCTGCTACTACTTTCATTGCTTTCATATGAAGTGGATTCGTGCTTATTGCTGAGTAGTAGAAGAAAAAAGGTCCGTCAAGCGCATTAATACACACAATCATGGCTTTAACAATGGTTTCTTTGTATAGTTATGTGTGCACAAATTTATTTCGTTTCCGCAGTTTATTTTAAAAGAAACAAATTTTCGCATTTTCTTATTTTGCAAGCATCAGTATTTTGCAAGTAGCTTCAGATGAGTAGCGTATTTCAATTTAGTGGGAATCTGTGAGGTTCATGATCGTGTACTTCCCTTGTTAGTGATAAAGTAAAAAAAGCGATAGGATAGGAAGAAAATCCTCAACACCAGACCTGAATCTATGTTAGCCACCTTGCAACTGAGAGAAATCTTTCTGCTGCCGGTATTGTGGATGTTCTTTCTCGGTTTCTCGTGTATTATAGAGATGCCCACTCATGTTTCATGTAAAGATGAGAAAGAAATTCATAAAACAGCATATTTTTTATTATTATTATTATTATTTTTTTGGTTGAGAAGAGATTGAATCTAGATGGCCCTGATGGATGGGATGGCTACGGTACATGATTTACGAAAAGAAAAGAATGTTCAAATGAGTCGTCGAATGGCGGTTCAGTTATAGTTAGGAGCTGATTTTCGTTTTTGGATAAAAGTGATCTGTCACGGTTGATGTATTTCATGGGGTATAAAGAGTTTTAGAACAACAACTTTGAGCTTATGCTGAGATTCTTGGAGGAAAAAAAAATGGACTTCCTGTCACATGATGAAAACGTGTTTTCATGAATCGTATTAACGTTTTATCCAATAAGCACGTTTCCCAGACCTCAATACAATTGAAAATGTCTGAGGATAGCTTGCTCGCCAGTTTTACATACTGTAGATCATAGACAGTTTCAAACTGTTTTAGAACTGAAAATGCAATTATAGTTGGATGGAAAATATTCCAGTCGAATACCTTCATAGCTTTCTTGATTCAATACCAAACAATGTTTCAAGTTATCAGAAATAAGGAAGGCCGCTCTATATACTAAAGTATGTGATCAAAAGTTTAGGGACACCCCTTCATAAATCACGGAAATGCCAAATGTCACATAACAAGTAAATTATTTAAATAGCATCACACACCTTCACACACATTGTGCTTCTTATTATTAAGATGTGGGTCGTTCAAAAGAGCTAAGCGACTTCCAATGTGGAAACATCACAGAATGCCACTTGTACAACAAGTCAGTTTGTGAAATTTCCACCATTCTACAAATACCCCGTACAACTATAGTCAATGTGATTAGGCAGGGATCGACAACAGTGTAATTACGAACTGTAAGAACCAAGAAATTGACAGACAGGTCGTCGAGTGCTCACTCGTCTGACCAGGAGTAATCGAAAGTTTTCTGCTGAAATGCTTGCTACAGAGTTCAACAATTCTGCTTCCCGTGTTGCTAGCACAATCGCCTTTCGTCGGGAACTCCATTCCCTGAGTTTCCAGGGTCATACTGCTGCTCACAAGCCCTTCATCACCAACAACAATTCCAGGCGACGTTTGGAGTGGTGTAAAACTAGCCGAAACTGGAGCATGGAGCAGTTGAAACATATCCTATGGACTGATAAATCACGTTACACACTCCAACTCAGATGGATGAAGTTGAGTTTGGCGGATGCCTGGAGATCGTTTCCGACTTGAGTGTATAGTACCCAATGTGAAGTTTGGAAAAGGTGGCATCACGGTATGGGGATCTTTGATATGGTTCGGACTGGGCCAGCTCGTTTTTGTTAAAGGAATGCTGTTGCTTAACGAGATATCATGGACAACTGTGCACTGCCAACATTGTGGGAAGACCCCATTCGGGGATGGGTCTTTTCTGTATCAACATGACAATGCTTCTTGCCATAAAGCAAGGTCTGTACACGACTGGTTTCAACACAACAGGGTTGAAGAAATGGATTGGCCTGGCCAAAGCCCCAATCTCAATCCCACTGAACACCAGTGGAATGAATTGGAACGTCGACTACGAGCCTGCCCACGTCAAAATGCACTTTTACGTATAAGGCTACCAACTCCATGCTATATATTTAAATCCTGTTTGTGTTTTCACCTTTGAGTGATGCTTTGGACAGTGGTACCGCAAGAGATTCGAACAATTACCTATTTTCCCTTGTTCCAAAGAGTTATAACCGTAACACATTTTGTTATAATTAATGCACCGTAACATTTCGAGTTACAGTTCTTAAATTTATATTAAGTTATAGGCCGAATGTAACTGTCCTGTTTTCCTGCTCTCACCTATTATTATTATTAACATTCTAACCTTCACTTGAATAATTATATTGCATTTTTCGTATGAATTTGAACAGTCGTTTAGACTTATTTGTTAGTCCTCTGGGTTCTTACCTAGTCGGGCCCTGACCATACACGATCCCAGAGGACATTATAAATAAAGTTCTTTAAATAATAAAATCAGAAGACGCAAAGGAGTGAATGCTCGTCTGCACCTCCATATTTGTGATGCGTGAGAGCAGCAAGTGGATGTATGCTGTTGTGAAGATTTCTTACTTTAGCTGCAGTGACAGAAAAGGCATTTCGTTCCTTTGCATCTCCTTTAATCAAAAATAGGACAGCAAATAAAACAACAAATTTGATTTTTTTTTAACATCTTTATTTCATGTTTTTGCAAATATTGCCAAGATACAGATTGTTGGTTTTAGTTTCTCTTCATCATCTAGTTTTTTTTGTTTTTTTTTTTGTTTCATGTTCAAACAAAGTCCCTTGTTTAAGAAAAAAGTGAAAACAACAAAAGTTGGAAACAGGCAAACAATAAAAGTTTTTTCTTTTTTTAGTGTCTGGAGAGAGCAAAAAGTTATTACGAAACATCTGGAAAACTTAAAGTCGGCAAAAGGAAAGTCAAAGTTAAGGGAAGGACGAGGATGGTAAGGGAAAGGGAGTCACTTAAAATCGCCTTGGTCGTTCCAATTCAGCAAAATAAGAACAAATCACGTGATCTACTTTTACGACTTCCGATTTGGTGGCACAAAACAAAACTAGAAAAAAAAGGCAGAAACGACGTTTCTAAGAAAGACTCGAGGCTCTTTATGAACTATCTCTAAGGTAAACAAGTGTGTGTCAGTGGAGGTGTGCGAATAGTGCGTCTGTCTGTCCTCTTCATTTCTTGTTTTATGTGTGTGGACGCTTTTGAAGAAAGAGTGGCTCCATACTGCACATACGGTGTGGTGGTGCTTCATCCTTTCCTTCCCAGTGGTGTCGTATCCGTATGAGCGAATGGGCGCTAATTCCTCTTGGGATTGGGAGGAGGGGGGGGGGGGGCGAAATAGAAAAATGTCCTACACAGGAGGCTGATCGTGGATTGATATTTCTTCTTCGAACAAACTTGTTTACCACAAGTAGAACAGCTCCCCTCGGAAACAGTAGAAAGAGAAGTAGAGCAAACTGTCGTACGACTTGATGAGTAGTGAGTGATGATGGCGAAGATGATTTGCGATGAGAAATACGTATAAGAGATTGAACAGGTTTGTTGTTTTTTTTTCTGAGTGATATACATTATCAACAGAAGGCATCGAAGTTCATTTGTTGATTAAAAAAATAACGTTCGCGGACTGCTGCTTCTTAAGTGGACCTGGGAAACGACAAGTAAATCGGGACGAAGGACAGGGATATGGAACAGGAGGCAGAAAGGAAAGGAAGGGAGAAGGCTAATTTCAAACTAATATCGCAACGCCTCGAACCGGGATAAAACTAACAAAACTTTATAATAAGTCCCAAATCAAAATTAGAATGTGGGGGGGGGGTCATTTTATTATTTTTTTCTCTCTCTCAAACGATCCGATTTATTATAGCGAACATTCACGGAACTCCTTTCAGCAGACCAAGTCACTCGGGAGTGGAGAACCTTCTTTTCCGGATACGCAATTTCTTAAGATTAATTCCACCAAACAGGAATAGAAATCAACCCCCTCGCCCACCATCGTTCCCATTGCCAGTCTAAACTGGCCTCAACTCTTCTCGACCGCACCGGATCCATCCAGAGATCCTCCTCATTAAGTTTTCTTGGTTGGCCCGTTTAAGAGATTACTCGTCGATCATTAAACCGCACTTCCCCATACTCTCCACAATTTTAAAATTTCAAAAAAAAAAGAGACACTCAAATGTCTTTTGCTAAGTTTCGGAAACGAAAAAAACAACCCATGCATCGCGTTACCTTCCGCGGATCTTAAAGACAGGTGGGCGGATTATTTTTCATCTTGACCACCTCCGCCATTTTCTCTTGGTTGATTCGGACAACGGCTCTCGAGAGATATAAGTGTTACCGGAGAGAGAGAAGAGAAAGACACAGCGCGAGAAGTTTCTCCAAAAACGACGCCACGCTCCCTTTTCATTCATCATTTGTCGTGTCGTCGCGCCGACCGTTTCGAATTGGCTTGTTCCACCTGTTCCCCAGAATTTGTGCAGGCTTCTACCAGGAGAGGGCGTCGAATAATTAACAAAGAAGGCAAGAAACGCCTTCCGTCCTTAACACGATAATATAAGAGTGCATGGGGAAAAAAAGCATGCACGCGCTTTGTATCTCTCCTCCCTCCCGCCATCGCCATCTTCGTTTCACCTGTCGCAATTCGCTGGACGAGAGTTAAGGAAAACAAAACAACAACAACAACAACCACCACTCCCGTCACAACGAGAGAGAGAGAGAGAGAATTAAAAACTAATTCAATCATCAGGCATGGGATCGGGAAAAGAAAAAAAAAAGCAAAATGGCAAGGCAAAAAGGTATCCTTGAAAAGAGAACTAAGTCACTGGGATATCACTGGAAACGCAACTGGCCTAAATTCCGGAACCACGCTGACGCTGACGGAGTCTGCGCGAGATCAGTAGCTATCGTTTAGTACCCTCCGATAATGTCACCTAAGCTGTATAGAATCGACCTTTGTCGAGGGGGTAGAAGAGAGAGTAAACAAAGGCAGAATGAAGAGAGAGAGAATGAATGAATGAATGAATGAATGGTTGTGGTTGGTATACAGGGTTGGAATCCGGTTGAGGTGAGACAATGCGCAGTGTCTGTTTCTCGGGAGGAGGTTGAATAAGGGACAGAACGGGAGACGAAAGAAGTTTTGTATTATTTTGTTTTTCCATATGTATATTTTGTATATATTTTTATTTATTTATATTATATATAAAGGAGGCAAGAAACGGAGGGAAAAAAAAACGAGAGTCAGTTCCTTTTTTTCCTGGTTGTACCCCCACCATTCGTTCGGCGGTGGATGGTTCGTTCTTTGTTATCTTTCTGGATGAAATTTTCCTTTTGGAAACTTTTAGCCGGCGTGGATGTCCATGACGGGCTGACCGGAGCCGTCGTAGATGGGTGAGCTTTGCGAGCTGGCGAGGCCGTGGTGTGCCATGGGACCGTGCGCCATCATCATGCCGTGGGGGTGGCCGGGGATGAGCATCGCCTGAGAATGGACCGGCGAGCGCATCGACATCTGCGTGTAGCCACCGACACCCCCTACAGGACCCATGCCCATGGACGCTTCCGTGCCGCCCAGATTGTGCATGCCTTTAGGAAATGATAGACGGAAAAGAAAAAAACAAAGAGAAAGATAGGAAAGAAAAAAAAAAAATAAATCAATTAATTCATTAAGTACACAGTTTCGTCATCAATTTATTAGTAATATTAACAAGAGGCATAGGCATGCAAAAGTCATCATTATCCTCCCCTCTTTATGAAATATGGAACTGGGGACCAAGATCATACAATAAATAATACCAAAGGCTAATTGCCGATTGTAACTAACTTTTACAATGAGGAGATTGACGCTTACGGGTTCAAGAAATTAGCTATTAGCGCTCAGCTAAGTAGTCTTCTATTTTTTGGCCCCAAACGTCTAAAATTATGCTATTCAAAAAAATTTATTTCGGTTTGTCAATTGAAAAATGTTTTTAATTCCTTAATAATTCTAATTTTTTGCCTTGATGAATTCAAAGTTAAGGCCGAACTATTTTCCCAATGAGATTAACTCAAATTTAAATGAATTATTATAAACCTGTCATTTTTTATACATTTGTTTTTATTATTTACATTAACTTGTTGAAGTGTTAAATTTCTTAATTTTTATCAAAAGCTAATTTGGCGAAGTGTATGTCGTTTAAAGTAATTTTTAAGCGTTGTTTAATATGACCCTGTTGCCCTTTCGGAGATCAAATCTAAATATTCAATTACTGAGTTGACTTGTTGTTTCTCACTGATGAAAGAGATAGATCTCCGAAATGTACATATGAGTATTAATTTTATAAGTTCATTTATGTGTAATAGTGGGTTCTTTTCTTCTTTTGGAGTTATCCTAACGTCCACAGTTTTTGCTGTCTTATATTTCTACAAGATTTTATCCGCGAGCAGTTTGCGCGGTAATTAGTTTCAAATTCAATTCATATTGTTGCAAAGCTCGCACATTCAAATTGTTTCATGTGACGAACTCGCATGTTCTCCTTTATTTATAGTTTGTGATTGTGATTGACTGATGAGATATAAATGTGTAGTAAGGGGGCGTGGTCAAAAATGCAAACACCGAGTTGGGTTGGTGAAACAATGACTATTGCTCGATTGTTAACGTATTGTTAACTATCGTAGCAACAATGATTTTCTTCACTAACTCAACTCAGTGTTAGCATTTTTGACCTCGGCACATTTTCCATTGTTTCGAGAAGCTAAAAAAAAAAAAACAGATCGCGCCATGTGCCGCATAGATCGAATCAGGGCCGACCGTGACCTGCGATAGAGGTTTTTCATTGAAACTGAAAATGAAAGTAAATTTTCTGTCTGTCGATAGGGCGGCGCTGCAGGAGTTTTTGGGCCGAATGTACATGCAGCGCCACTTTTCAATAGAGTTCCCGCCCTATTGGGAGCTAGACACTTTGGCTTTATTTTAACAATGGAGCTCGATGACCATGAATATCTATAGACCGTGATTTAAATAAAATCTGTTGCTCAGACAACAATGATCAGGTGACTTTTCATTTCCTCCGCTTGTTTGAAGCACACACCAACAATGCCTAAACGTTCAACACTGTTTCCGTGACGAACTCACATGCTCTCCTTTATTTATAGTTTGATGATTGATTATTGAGTTACTCGGTCCATAAAAATGGAGAGTGAGAAGCATTGGTTTTGCGTTATTCCCGAACAGCAGTAATGCCATTTCATCGGAAGAAGAATCTAATCCCCAAAAAGGAATTTTACATGTTCATTAATGTGCTTTAAAATTTATCCCCACAACTCGAAGAAATGGTTAATGGGGCCAAAACTACCTACCAAAACTCACCCTTCATATAGGAGAATACGCTGAACTAGATGAGAAGCCTGATAACGAGCCAAAATGTCGATTTCGATTAAAAAATCGTGCCAAAAATGCCCGTTTCATTGCATTTCATTATTCAATGAGCTATCAATCAATTCTACGCACTAAAAAGTTTTAGGGTCCTTTTTGTGGCATTCTATAATAAAGAGACAACTGATTTTTGTGAAAAAGAAAGACCCAATTTAATTACAAAACAAGTGAACGTGGACTACAACATTGCTCGAAACATTCACTGGCCATGGCTACTCCTTTGGAATGAGTGGAAAACCAGCTTCATAAGATTCAGTTTCGGTTCACTGGTTTCCGTATCTGCTTCTTCCTTCCATCCACTTTGAATTTTAAGAGACTTTTTTTTTAAAGCACAGCTTTTCTGCTCTTCTGATCTTGGTTAGCTTATTTGAATGCTTTCTATTCGACCCTACTTAAGATGTATTTTTGGCGCGTTCATGGTCATTATCGTATTAAAGGAAAGACAAAGCCTCGTATCGCAAATGTGTTTTATTGTTATTGCTTTCCAATTGTTCCCGTAAATGAGTCAACTTTTTCACGGAGGGTTTTCTAAAGGCCCGTGGAAAGTTGGCTCGGCTTTCCCAGCTGCACAACGACCGAGCAGAAAAGCAGACAAAAGGGGGTAGCGACGCAGACTGTGCTTTCCCTATGTCTTAATCCTTATGACGAATTCTTATTCAGAAATAAGAGGTTCGTCCTATTTATTTTTTCGTTTTTTTCAAATGTGTTTAACATGTTGATAAACACTGGCTATATGTTTGAAACGACGAAACCACAGTTAATGATGATAAATCCCAAGTGACCAATTCTCCCGACTACGCCGTATAAGCCTTGCTGCCGAGTTTTGTGCTTAACCGAACAATCTGCTCCAGTTTGTCAGAGAGCGGGCTTAATAATAGTTTAGAAACACCGATCAACACAATTAAAATTTGAAGTTTCCAACTTTGTCTCTGCCTTTCTTTCAAAGCCCTTTCCTTTCAACGCCTCTACCTTTTGGAATGAACTAGCATTGGACATACGACTTTGAGTCGTGCCCATTCCACCGATAACAATATTCTACTCTTCGAACTGTTCATTCAATGACTAGTTCCCAACGGGTTGACTTTATTTAGTTTCATTGTTCCTAGCTTTTAACCGGTTTTATCCTCTTGCCCAAATTTATACGGAATTGTGGTTGACTTAAGTATATTTGGCACTTTTGTAATTATATTTTACCCGGATTGGTGTATTAAATAAATAAATAAATAAATAAAATTCCCGTAAACATATTTCCTAATGAGTTTCGCTATTGGGTGTATATTCGCTTATCAAATTTCGTACATAACAAAATCGGAAAGAACGTGAAAAATAGGTCCGGTTAACTGTTCCCTATAATTCTTAATAACTAACTGTACTGTCATCTAAATCATGGAGTGGGAGGAATTTCGATTTATGAAACTATTTCGCATTTCACTTAAGAAACAAAAGAACAAGCCATTTCATCGAGTGCACATTCTTTTTACCGCCTAAAATCAAGAGCTATTCCAGCACACGGTTTATTTCATTTCCAGTCGCAATAGTGTTTTCTTAAACGCTACGGACAATCAAATATGTCAGCCCAACTATTTGTTAATGTTAACCGACTAGATTCAATCGGGTACACTTTTGAGATGGCGTGTCCACCTCCATTTATTAAGTTAACATGCTAAACGAATTAAGGCAAACTACTGACCTGGTGGCCTGACGTGCATGGCCTGTTGGCTATCCATCATGTAGCCCATCCCTGCACCCTCCGGACTGTAGGCACCACTGGGACCTAAAATAACACATTCATCAAAAAAGAAAAAAAGAAGAAAAAATTAAATAAACACTCAAGGGAAAATGTACACTACACTAGTTACTTAATAAACTAAGAACAGTGTTCATTTATTAACAGTTTAACTGCGCAGAGCACGAATCTATCTTAAAGATTATGTATAGCACGACGGACGATGGAGTATACGAGTAAGTCGAGAAAAGGAATATTTTTAGAAAGGGGCCTTCTGTAGCCACCAAGCTTGGATTGGCAAATAATTTCGTTGACAACCCTCATCAGCGGTAAGAAAAGCATTTAGACTGCAGAGGGCGCTCGTGTTCTCATTTGAATTTATGAGAAGACGATAAAAAACAATCAGACAATCAAAGATCAAAATAATCTACTGAGTGGCCAAAAATTAGAGACATCCTCTAATTAGCTCCGATCACAGCCGATAGTCTTCTTGGCACGGACTCAACAAGATGCCGATATCGTTGTTGAGGAATGTTGGCTCATGCTGACATAATGGCAGCTCTAAGTTGGGTCACATTAGATGTTAACGTTTCTAAGCTTTGAAGTGATCTTTCGACTTCGTCCCACAAGACTGAGGGACTGAGCTGGCCATGGAAGCAGACAACTTTGATTGTTGTTCCTCAAACCAATTTGTGACCGATCCAGCAAAGTGCATTGTCCTGCTGAAACTGACCATCTCCAGAAGGAAACATCATAGCCATAGACGAGTGCACGCGATCGGCAACGATGTTGAGATAAGCTGTGCTGTTCAGAGTTGTGTCCACAAATATAAAGGGACCCAGTGCACTCCAGGAAAACTCACCATAATTCCACCGCCATTAACCTAAAGAGTTTTCATTTGACAGGAGGGGTCCATGAACTCGTGCTGTTAGCACCATAATCTGATCCCCCATCTGCATGATGGAGCAAAAAACTAGATTCATCGGACCAGGCTACTTTTTTCCACTCCTCAGTAAACCCATGACGTCATTCCTGCGCCCACAACAGGTGCCTTTTCCTAAGGTTCTGTGATACCAAAGGCACTCTTGATGGTCTCCTGGTGGTAAAGCCCAACCTTTGCAAAATCCGTCTTGTTGTGCACTGGGACTACATTGAATTCAGCTGTAATGTGTCGTGTTGTTGCTCACCAGTGATAACTACGTCATCTGAAGGTGAGAATTCCTTATATAAAAGAAGCTCTGTGTTGTTACGTCACAATACGCCACTTTCAGACTGGTTTAGTTTCAAATAAGGGGTGTCCCTAATTTTTTGGCCACTGAGTGTATTAACAGTATAAAAATGTGTCACTGACGAACGAGCCTGAATTTTGCCCCAGAAAACTTGACAAAGAATTTATTGCAGAAAGATGTTTCTATTCACCTTTAGCAGAGTCAATAGCTGATGAATACTGTACGACCAGTTTATTATGATCATCACAGGTAAACACGAGCAGCTGCCCACGTTGTCAAGTTAAACATTATTGACGTTTGCAGGCGCCTTCGAACAGGGAGAGGGGGGAGGGGGACTTTATCTGACCGGTGTTGAAATGGTCCGTTAGGGACAGTAAGCAAGAGTTTGGAGGGAGTAGGGAGAGAAAGACATGGACGAATGAAATCAAAGGCGAAGGGGGCAGCGAGGAAGGGGTACTTTATGCCACCCTCTTCTTCGGGCTATCTGACCATTATTTCTCGCCGTCGTTGGCCGCGCATTTGGCGGCCTCGTGAAACACGCTGGTCGAACGCCATTTCCTGTTTGGAACAACTTTTCCGAACAAATGGAGAAAAACAGCCGACGACGACAGCAACAACCAACCCTCCACGTTTGGCTCGGCGCAGGCAATTCTTAAGCACCCCCTCGGCCGAGAGGGTCAAGTCGGGGCCGATACGGACTCACCGACCGGTGAATGGCCAATCCCATCGATTATTCAATCAAGTCGAAGCCTGAGGCGAAATTCATGTCAAAACGGAGAGGAACCAGAAAAATAACAAAAAAAATTGCTTAAATAGCCGTAAATAATCTATGCACCCTCTGCTCAAAGCGCATGGAAAGGCTGATAAAAATGTAAAAGACGAGAGCGGGAAAAAAAACAACAACCCCAAAATAACAAACAAAAAAAGTGTACTTACCAGCACGATTCGACTGGTCAATCATAGGCTGCACAATTCTGCGTCGTGCATTGATGAACCTGTCAAAGAAATAGTTGAGCAAGTTAAACAACGATTCTTTAGGAAGGCTTTTAAAAATAAATAAATAAATAAATAAAGCACTTTTTCCTCTGGTTCCCTTTTTAAAATTCACAAAAAGAAATTTCCTCTTTTAACGACTCTACTCGTAGCTCAAGGAAGGCAACTCTGGGGCCACTCCGACTGGAGTCTGTAATTGTATGCATGCAAATTTTGTCCCAGTGATGCGCGGAATGAGTCTCTGCCTTTGAAATAAATATTTGAAACATAACCTAACCTAACCTAACCTTTTTGACTATACCTGCTGTCCATTTAGAATGACTCAACATTTCAAACTAAATTCTTAATTTGTAACCAATCCCGAGTGATCCTTGCCCATGACAAATAGAAACCGCTCAATGGACAAACATCAGAAGCAAGAATGGGATTCTGGCGGCGATTGGAAGAGTAAACGAAGCAATCAACGGAATATCTGCGGAAATGCACATTTCAGGGTCCACGAGATCTTGGACGAGTAAAGCGTGATTGCCACTAGAAGAAAACAAAAGGCAGAAACCAGGGTGTATGTTTTTCTGTCTTTTTACTTTCTGCTCCTGGCGGTGTCCCACTTAGCAGAAACTCAAAAGGATGAGACAGCAGAAGAGCCATCCTTTGTTGTAATTTGGCATTCTTGCCCAACACAAATGCACTGCAACAAACCCGTTGATCGATCTAAACGGTCGGCTTTGGCTGCGCACAATTCGTTCATTCCTCTTGAATCGTCATATCGAAGTTTTGTTTTCAATTGCTGTTCACGCAATTTAATTTGATTAATTCAATTTGTATTAATAAATTTATACTTCACACCTCTACTATTTACGTTTCCACATCATTTTTCTTTCTCGGTCTCTTCACCTTTATGAGCCGAGCGTCCGACATTTTACTTTGTGTGTGAGAGAGACGTCATTGTGACGTAACTGCAGAGATCGTTTTCTATTGGTTGAGCAACCCTGCTTTCTGCCATAAAAGTTGAACTCAACCGAACTCCAAAAAGCAGAAATTTTCAGTCGAGCAGAAGAGACAAGCAGGAAGTGACGTCTTAAAATTTTTTCTGCTTTCTAGTTATGCCGTTGTTTTTCTTTCGCCGGATTTCAGTCCGGATCTCATTTGTTCCTGCAGGGACACATGTCGTTGGTGTATGAAACCCCAATAGATGTAAGAACCATCTGATACTGCTTGACAGCGTCTAAGCTACTGTCTCCTTATAAAACAGACACCAGAGATATTTGATAGGATGCGGCAAATTTCATGTGCAGTTGTATTGAACACTTGCTCTTAAGTGTAAATTGCTCCTATGAGCTGTAATAAGTTGTTTTATGACTCATTCCTCACACGTATTTTTCGTGCTCCTTTGAAAAATGAACATCTGGCAATTGATTCTGATCTCAAAACTCTCAGTTTACAGTCTTCCACCATCGGTAGAATTTTAACCCTAAAGGTTGAGACGCCTTATACAGTAAAACCTCGTTACAACGTACTTCAAGGGACCTGGGAATTTGTACGTTATTCTGAGGTGTACGT
>JAHWFO010028035.1:2023616-2089750 GCA_023313115.1 Rhysida immarginata | reverse complement strand
TTCAATACGAATACACTATAGGATATACAATATGTAGTGAAATGTTGAAATGAAAAATTCCCTGACTTTTCCCGGTTACATTCCCGTACCTATCCCGATCGCATGCGACAATCGACAATCGAACATGCTAGATTGAGTAGCATGCAGAGATTTCCGGGTTACTGACCAACCAATGAAATGTGAACTCGGCTTAATTAGCCCATTGGCCCAGTTGCAGCTTTCGCATGGGCTGCATTGACCAATCAGTGCAAGACATGTGAACGATGTACGTTGTACTGAAGGGATAATTTAACCAAGGGGATGTAAAATTAGTACGTTATTCTGAAATGTACGTTAAAGTGAGGTACGTTATTCTGAAACTTTTTAGCATTAAAATACCTACGTTTGGGACGGGGATTTGAAATTTGTACGTTATTCTGAAATGTACGTTAAAGTGAGGTACGTTGTAACGGGGTTTTACTGTATATTCAGGTTACCCATGTGTAGATCAGTTACTTAGAAAAAATAAAAATAAAAAAATATTTTAAAACAGAGAGAGCGAGAGGGCATCATCGAGAGTAAGTTCGTTCGTAATTTATAAACTGAAGAGAGGGGGCGAGGTGGGTGTATAGAGATTGCTGCTGCTCAATTAACTGCCAATGAATTGGTGTTGCGCGGCTTTATTCTAAAATCTGGCAATTCAAACGTTTTGTGCTTTTTAATACGATTAGAGAGATGTGATGGCGCACGCGTGATCGCTTTTCTCTTCTAATTCCTCGACAATGGCTGGTGGGGGGGGGGGGGCTTGTGTCTAAAAGGAAACTCCCTCCCCGTAAACGATCCTTTAAGACGGCGGTGAATAGGGCGGCAAATGCGCCTATTGTTTTCCTTAATTATTCTCGTGATTAGAGGCACGCGCCTATCGGGTCAGTTATCGTTATTAATGCGCCGCATTAGACACTAATCTTACAAATAACTATTCATCATATTTTCGACGCTCGCTCATTCTTCTCTCTCCCCCTACTCTCTCCTCATCACTACCCTTCCTTCCTGTCTCCCAGTTCCAACCTCCCACTCTGGCCAACTACGTATTACCTCTCCGATGATCAAACCGACCAACCGATAAAACCAAGAACACCGACGTGCCATTCGTTTTGCAATGGATGAGTAGCAACAGCAGCAGCATAATTCATCTATTGTAGTCAAATTTCCTATGTGATTCATTCGTACCGCGTTATATGGAAACCGCATTATAAGAAACTTTTCATTAATTCAGGAAACTGTTAAATGAAACACAAAAGTAAGTCTATATAAAGCAGGTTGCGTTAGAAGGTAACTATAGTCTAAGAGTAGCACTTATACGCGGCTATGAAATAAAAGCAATAAATAGGCCTGTATGCTTACATATTTCAAATAACTTTTATTGAATCTAAAAGCTTATAGAAGAAAAAAAATCAAATTGAAACAAACTCTTTTTCAATAACAACTGATTGCGGTAGTTTTGCGCTGTAATTGGATAAATAACGTCATGGGAGCACACAATGTCACGGGCTCACAATATCATCTAGAGAGCCTGTATATCGTCGAGCTGCTTGTGCCAACTGTTGTTAAGCATTAGAATTGACAAAAACAGTAATGCTGCATCGTATCTGAATTCACAAGGGAATTCCGTGATCATTTGTTCCACGTTATATGGAAATCGCGTTTTGAGAGTACCGCAATATAGAAGAGGGTCTACTGTTCTATTATACAAACCAGAATTCCAAGATTAAAACCATTTCCGGACTTACCGGTTTCGCGTTTTGTGTGTGCCAAAGACATAGACATAGACATAGCTTGAAGAGTGCTGACGCTTTGAGGTTGCGTGACTTAACAGAGGGCTCCAAACGTGCAACAATGAACTTATGAACAGGAAGCACAAAGCAGGCGGCAATGGACTGCGCCGTCCACCGCAGGGAAATACAACAAAAGAGGCCATCAACGTCACCGATTGACTCCGGGCCAACAATTGCTCGTTTATGCAAGAAAAACGAAGGAGAAAAAGAGCGCCGCCATTTTTGCCATTTCCCATTTGGCGTGTCAAAAGCTTCAAGGCCTGAGAGAATCATTTTGTATGCAATACCTTCAAAATCATTCAAAGAAACGTCGAGAACAATTTACAAATAAGCAAGGACTTTTATCAGCCAGTCCAAACACCCTGAAAAGGGAAGAGAGAGAGAGAGAGAGAGAGAGGCGGGCGATGCTGGCGCTGGAAAATTACAAGAGCTTCGAGACCCCGACTGACATTGACTGATGCATTCATTCGTGTGGGTTGCTTTTTGAAGAAGAGAAAGGGGAGAAGGGACTGCAAACGCTTTTTTTTCTCCTTTTAAACGGGATCCTGAGAAAGATAGAGAAGTTTGAACGTAGGGGGTGGTATAGGCGCCCTGAAAGCCAGAACAGAGTGCGTGCGTGCGCTATTGTGTGTGTGTGTGTGTGTGTGTGTGTGTGTGTGTGTGTGTGTGTATGTGTGTGTGTGTGTGTGTGTGCGCAGCAACAGCAGCAGCCAGTAATCACCTTGCCGCTTATTCAGGCCAAGGGAGCCGATGATGGATGGGCCGTCGTAACAAATCCTCCAATGGACACATGGAGAAGCGAGCAGGAGAAGGGAAAACGTTGGCCTTCCCTCTCTCCCTTTCTCTCCCTAGTACATACCGTGCGCACACACACACATACATACATATACACTGGTGGCCAAAAGCTTGGACCAACCAGGAAAATAAAGAAAAAATGAATTTATACTGAAAACCTTTTACACCTACAACTCTAAGTAAATATGAACCAATATTTAGGGAAGAAACAAATTTAATTCTGCGTCGTTGCTTTTTTATTACCTTAAATCAAAATAAGACTGGCCAAAAGTTTGGACCAACATCACAAACATGCAAATAATTTGCATATTACAAGTCATCGTGTTGTGTGGTGAGCACTATAACCATGTTATGTATTGTACAATGTTAACTGAAGGCCACCGAGAGCGAATTAGAAATTTTAACAAGCAATTTACAAACTTCAAAACAGTTGCTGAAATCTCCCGTGTGGCTACAAATCTTTATCAGAATTGTTAAAAATGATAATTGGAAAATAGGATGGAAATAGGACGACCTTGTGCACTGATGTGAAGAGACAAATCAAGAATTAAGAGACATGTTAGACATGATATTACACGTAGGCATGTAGTCAACACCACACAAGTCAAACTTAATCTGCAACTTGCTGCCTCAAGAAGAACAATTCGCAGCGAACTACGTGCTCAGAACTTTGCCTATTATACCCAAAAAGTTGCCACTAACACAGAAACACATGCAGGAGAGACTGGTGTTTGCTAAGACACATCTGCGTGAAAACACAGACTTCCAATTGGTTGTATTTTGTGATGAAAAACGAATCAGCTTGGATGGGCTTGATAATATAGCTTCTTATGAAGAGCATCGTGATAAAGAAACCCTTGTTCCACTGCGAATTAAACGGCAAATGGGTGGTGGTGGAGTGATGATTCTGGGTGCCGTTGGAAGCAACGGAAAGATGGACATTGCACAACAGCTCAATATAAAGATGATCTTCTCAATGTGTTCATTCCTTTGTGCAAAGTCTAGTTTATGCAAAAACCATGGATTTAGCAGCAGGACAGTCCTGCAATCTATACTGCACAGTTATGAAAGCCTATTTTGAGAGCAACAACATTTCCACTTTTGCATGGACTGCTCGAAATCGAGATCTCAATATTATTGAGAATGTGTGGCATCTCACGGAACAAAAAATTTACCAAAACACTGAGTACAAATCTCGAGAACAACTAAGAGCAGCCATTCAGAAAGCTGTTAAGCCAAATGTTATTATAAGCTTGTTTAATTCTATTTTAGGTCGTTTGTCAAATATTGTAGAGTCAAAATGATCTCAAATATCAAAATAATTCATTAATTAATGATATAATACTTTTTCCTTTTATGTTATACAAATGTGGTCCAAACGTTTGGCCAGTCTTATTTTGATTTTAGGTAATAAGAAACCAACAACGCAGAAATAAATTTGTTTCTTCCCTGAATATTGTTTCGTATTTACTTAGAGTTGTAGGTGTAAAACAGTTTTCGTATAAATTCAGTTTTTCTTGACATTGCTGGTTGGTCCAAACTTTTGGCCAACAGTGTACACACAACACAACACCACCGACCTCGTTTCCAAAGTTCTCGGGCAACAAAGATTACAGAAAGCGTCTGCATATAGAGTTAGCGCGTTCACCGAACTTGCAGATCTCCACGAGTAAATGATATTTCATCACGGATTTAGACCGATAATAGCCAACCTTATCATCAGATTTCATACTCTCCTGTTAAAATCCCACCGTAATCTTAGGCTCTCCCACCGCATCTCTTCATTAAGGGAGAGCATCCTGCCTTTTAACAACCGGCATCGCATGTCCAGCAAATGGTTTGCGAAAATTCCAAATAACTCAGTAATGATAAAATTAATAAACGAGGAGATAATTAAAGTTGATAATTAGATTGATAAAAATAATCTTTATATTATGAAAATAAATAAACTGAACTGCGACATTAATTCCTGACATGTATGCACTTGAGGATGGTGAAATAAACAGGAGAATAACTGGTGTAAAGAGCAAGTGATGGTAATTTTTTTTTTTTTAACGAAAATAAAAAGTATCAAATAAGTTTTCAAGCCTAACATGATTTGTTGTTGTTGTTGTCATCGTCGGCAACGACTTATGGGGACTACGCTCTCCACTGAAACCTGTTAATCTTTAAAAGTTCTCTCAATGCCTTTCCGGTAGCTGTCTTCATCTCCCTCAACTTATCCAAGCCATGCTCTGCACACATCACGCATACAATGACTTATCCTGAGTTGGTAAGTAAATTATGGGATAGATAACCAAATACATGAATAAGGGTAAAAGGGGTAGAGGTGGAAAATCAGACGTGAACTGCCGTAATTGGTGCACAAGATAGAAATTATAGGCATTTGCCATTCTTGACCATAATTCCAATACATCGCGATGGAAATATTCTAAATACAGAGAGTGCTTGGAAAGTCTCTTTACACTTTTAAAATATTACAAAAATAAACAAATAAGGATACGCACTTACGTTTTTTGTATTCAATAAAGAAATTTTACAAGTTTTTTTAATGAAGTAAATAGTCACTGGAGCCCCAATCTCTGAGAACTGACGAACTGAAAAATCGAATTACAGAGGCCATCGCGACTGACCATTTTCCAGTGTTTCACAGATTCTGGTTAGAAATCCTATCGACTCATGTGTCGTGTGCGACTCATGGTGCGCATATTGTTATTTCTAAATATTCTAAATATTCTATTTGATATTTTCTGTATTGAACATAAAAAAGCGTAACTGCATATCCTTGTTTGTTTCTTTTTTAATCAGCGATTTCTAAAAATTATTAAAAAATTCGCTTCTATATATCTAATAAAGTTACCTACTAACCTCCTCTAAAACTTTTTTACTATTTATAATATCCCTTTATATAACCTCATTTTTTAAATGATTCATAATATTACATATATTTTCCTGCTGGAAACCTAACAACTAACCCCTCATCCATTTTAACTCCAGCATGAACTTCCATAAAAATTACCATTTTGTCACTTTTATTAAAAGGAAATAGAATTCCAAACCTATGTTATAATTTAAAACTCAATATCTATAATTCAATATCCCCTCCGGAGACCTCACACGTCGGCCAGTCGGCCATACAAGCTCCGGCCAGGGCTCTCTGTAAATCAATTCTAAAGAAATAAAAGTGTAAAGATACTTTTCGGACATCCTGTTATTTTAGACACGCAAGGAATTTTTTTTTCAATTTTTGCTTTATTATTTAACGATTTCTATTCGCGGTGGATAGTTCCTCAAGCACCATCACAGAACGAGTTGAAATTAACTTTAATATAAAATTTTGTGCTTCTTCCAGGCTAAAACGCTTCACAAAATCTCATTTGAACGAGAAACGCTTAATTAGATGGTTAACATTTCTCTTGCGAGACACACTTTGCAAGAAGAGGAGATCGCAGAGGAAATTTTTGAGCAGATAGCTTTCTGTCAGACTTTCGGAGCACCCTATATTATTAAACGACATTCATTCAAGACAGGGGAACCAAACACGAGAAAATTCCAATTACTTCACTTCGAACAACCATCCAGTGAAATTGCAGATCTAAAAACCTATCCGTGTTCAAAATAATGGGAAGTTTTTCAATGCGTAAAAATAAATAAGACACCCTCAAACTTAAATTAATTAAAAATAAAAAAAGAAAGAAAGAGAAGGGTAAAAGGGAAAAAAAAAGTAGACGAAGATCGGTTCAATAAGGGGGGGGGGGTATCGTGAGGGAGATGTGTTGGTTGCTTATCCCAGTCATAAATCAGAGGCCTTCTACAAATTACGAGGGATGAGCAAGGAGAGTCTTTCTTTTGCCTCGTCTCCCCCCGTCGATAAGTAAATGATGGCGCTTATCTTCATTCAGCACACTTGAGAGAAATTACCCGTTTCTAATGACCAAATGTAACAGAGTGAGAAGAGAGATTAAAAATGCAAAACAGAAGGGGAACGGGAAAAAGAAATAATTCTCCGTTGGAGAGAAAAAAAATATAATGACAATAAAAAAATTAAAAAAACAAAAAACAAACTAAGAAGCAAGTTCGAAGAAAGAAAGCGAAAGCCCCGACTAGATCGAGGGCGCCTTCCACTCGAACGACGTCGCATTAGTCTAGTCTGCGAGGATGACAAAAAAGAAAGCGAGGAGGCAACTCAAAGGCGTCAATCAGTCCTAAAACAAAAGGGAACTTATTATTATTATGGCATTTGATGGGCTTGCGAACTTCCACTTCTCGATTCAAAATGAAATTGTCTCACTCATGAAGCGTTCACAAAGGGCATCATAATAAAAAAAAAAAATTAAATCGTGGAATGGTACGATTTCACAGACCTTCCACTAGGACTAAAACTAATGTTTCTTTATCATTCATTTATTTTTTGTTATTTAACCTCTTAAATTGTAATTCCAAATAATATGATGATGGATCCGAAAATGTTTATATTTTTTATTTTTATTTATCACTCGTGATTTTTATCATTTATCATTATCATTACTCATATTTATTTATTTATTTATTTATTTATTTATTTATTTATTTATTTGCATTCCGGATGGAATAAATTACAGTTAGGATAATAAATTAGAGAAGGTGTAGTTGATAATTGCGAAAACAATAGGTAACAATATAAATAGTTAATAGGAGTTCGGAATTGTTTAGTTGCTCTTCAGTAAAACTCGAGTCTTGATCCAATTGCCCTTTAATATGATATTCTGTAATTATTGATAATAGGGTAGACTGGTTGGTGGTGGTCATGCTGTTTTCAATCTTTGCATCCATTTGTTGTCGTATTGATGATGGTAGTTCGTTCCATAATAAATAGATGGCATTGTAGGGAAAATGGTTGGAAAGATATTTGGATACCATTATTGAAATTTCGAATTTGTATCGACGTGTGATCCGGTAATCGGTGTTATGAATATACCAATCTCTAATGAATTCTGCGGCATGGCCTTTTAGACAAATGCTTTAAAAGTCCAATGCAACGTATGTTTGGTAGAGTAGGGAGATGATGATAACTGCAAATTCGGGTAAGTGAAGTGTTTTGCTTAATTTGAATGCTGCACGTATGATTTGATTATAAGCAACTTTAATGCGATTTTGTGGTGCTCGCTCAGATTATAATGTTCTAATACAGGGTTGAAATTACGTTGGATTGTTTTACTTGTCTGATTTCAGTGGCCATGACAAAAGTACGGAGATATTTGAATAAATGACATTTGCGGTGGAGATTGATAATTAAGGTATCTGTTTGACTATTGAATTGTAAACGAAAAATCCCACTGCAATGCAGATATGCTATAGGTTAGATTAGATTAGGTCAGGTTATGAATATTTGCAAGCTCTGCGTTTGTAAAGCGATGCACGCTCTTGTAAATCTTAGCGGAGAAATGCCACCTCAACAACTTTACATTCATTCTTCTTGTATACTCATAGGCGCAATTTTTCAGTGTCAAAAAAATAAAAAAACCTTAGTATTTCCCAAATGATTTAGTTATCTCCCATCAATCCATCAACTTTTTTTTTTAAATTATTCATCTTAAGTCCGTAACTGCATAAAATTTGGTCTCATGCGAACACAAGTAATCTGCACAAAAGAAAATATTTTTCGCGAAGCTTCAACACATCTCAGCGAATCATATTATGTTAATAAGAAAAGATTCCATTAAAACTAGTCCAAAGAACTAATCATTAATATGTCCTAATACTGTCTATAAAAATAACAAAAATAAAATATAAAAATCTATAGTCTCCCTCTGAAAACTTGGAGTTCGCTAAACTGCCATGACATTAAGTAAAATACTCACTCTCTCATCTTCCTTACTCTAAGCGCTTCAACTCGGCTTTGTTTTCTTCAACTTCCTAGTAAGACATTAATTGTTAAGGCATCTGGTACCCTCGACATTCACATGTTCATGTAGTCGAACTTCATGCTATAAAGCAAATCTTTTTATTTCACTCAGTGCCGGCTCGAGCAATTTTGCCGCCCCGTGCAGAATGCAATTTTGCCCTTGCCGTTGCCGCCCCTAAAAGTTTACCGCCCTGTGCAAGTGCACCACTTGCACCTATGGTAGAGCCGGCCTTGATTTCACTGGCCACATCTTGGATTCCAAGATACCGACACCATGGCGCATTTACCATATTCCTCAAAACTTTATTTTGAAAGTTTGTATATTCTCTCTATCACTCAGTTTGGCACAACCCGACAGTTGTATGCCATACGCCCAGACGGGTGTCAAATTCGGATTTTATATTGCGATTTTAAGTTGACAATTTGGAATTATGTCCCAATATAATTGTCTGTATTTAAGTCCTAATGCACTTCTTTTCTTTTTTACATTTTAATTTGGCATCTACTATGTCATTCCTAGCGAATCATGAAAAAAATAATTTTCAGTTGGGGGAGAGGGGGAACGAAATAAAAACCTTAATTCCAAAATAGCTCATCAGAGACCAAACAATTTATTTACTAAAAATCTTCGTCTCAATGAGAGGAGTCCATACAACTCGTTGAATTGAATGACTTTTGTTCGCTGGTATGAAGCCATTTCTTCATTTTTAGAAAAATAATATCTCTTAAAAAACTTAAGAAATTGTCATAGAGGTACAGGTTAAGGACTTCATTTCATGTGGTTCTGCTATTTGCCGTTTAGGTGGAGTTAGCTGCACAAAATTGGTCACGTGTGTTGAAATGTTACACACACTAAAAAAAAAAAAAAAAAAAAAATCCGCATCTTCTCAAATCATGAGCTTTTAAGTCGATTTTAATTTCGGGAGTTTGGCTGGACGAAAACATTGGGCTCCACCTTTAGAGGGTGGTTGACCAAAAATGAACAGTGTAAAGACGAACAGGGGCTGTCTCAATTTTGCGCTCAGAAATATCGCGCTGTGCAGCAAGTAGTGACGCCATGCGAGAGACGAAAGAAGAAACCCAAGGACGATGAAGAGAAGGCAGTCAGACAAGACAGAAAGAAAGAAAGAAAGAAAGACCTGTTAAAGAGACTCGATGGTCAACGGGATGAACAAAAGAGAGACGCGAGAAGCAAAAAAAGTAATCAGCGACAAAGACAGCAAATGAAATCTCATCGTTTCGCTCGTGAATCTGCGGGTACCAAGATTGGTGAGCGAGGCCCCTCTGACCCCCTGACCCCGCATCGGCCCAAAGGAACTGGACCAGAGCCTAATGAAATCGTAACGAGCATTCCCCGCCGGCCCTTATCGCTGCTCTCGTCTCCTCTCCTCTGCGCCGTGATTAGAGCAATCGCCATTGTGACGTCACCCGCCACGAGGGGCCAAACACCATTTATCATCGGGGCCGGAGCGACTGCTGCAACACTGGCCTCGGGAGCCTCCCGCAAGAGACCATTCAGGCTCCTACCCACCCCGACACTACCAGGGCCCTGCTCACTCGCGCTCACGAGGGGGTGCAGGATCCAACAACGCCCTCTACTACTATAATTGTAATACTATCTTCACAACAACAACAACAACAGTATAACTGCAAAGTATCACAGAACGAGCAAGTGATCGAGCGATCCATTCTAACTTTAATCCGAACAGTGCTTGTTGCGAGGCATTGTTTCCACAATCCGGGTCTTTCTGAGTTGATGTGCATAGACAAAAGGGGATTCTCTCTCTCTCTCTTTTTTACCCCTCCTTCACCACCCCCGTTTCCTCTTTTGTATTTATTTTAATCTACAGATGAGAGTTGCCTGGATTTGGGGGATTTATTGATTTTGCAATTAAGGCTTGATTCGTTCAAGGCAAGAAAAGTACAACATCGATCATTAATGGCGAGTAGCGCGCTCCCTCTTTCTCGAAAAGTGGAGGACGGAAAGCGGGGCGGTAGAGACAAATAAAATCGGAGGGGCCCACGAACAAAATAAGAAGGGAAAAAAAACCCGAGAGAAGCGAGGAAAGGAAAAAAAAAAAAAGAAAAAAAGAAAGAGAGACCCAACCATCTACCACCGGAAATAGAAAACACATTGACGGATGCCAAGGAAGTTGTTGCAGAGCTCAGAATGGCTCCTGGAATAGATGATTTGAGAAGGGAGGCAGGGAGATAAAACACTCATCGAACAAGGCGGAGGAGGAAATATATTTTTCCACAAACCTTACAGCAGCAATCTCAATGCATTAAAAATTGTACCCAACTCTCGCTTAATTCCATAGGAACCTCTTATTCTCCAACTTTGTATCTCGCTTCTTCTTCTTCTTCATTTTGTGGTCTAAACAAATTCCAAAACTAAAACTTAATTTGATACGATAAAGCAATGAAAAGTATGTACCGTAATTTGAAGCTCTTGGTTCATCATGAAGAAAATTTAACACCACAATAGTTACATTTCTGACTACTAGATAGCGCAGCAGCGCATTCCTCTGTAAAGCACTGGGGTGTCCTAAAAATTCCCGTACCCATCACGCTTTCTGAATTCATTGTACAAGAACATCAAAATCTACATCCGTAATATACATAGTTCAGTCACATTAATGTGACCACTCCCTACGTTCAACATCAGCGGAAAATGGTTACGTCCAGAAGGTACGTACCTGTATCAGAGTTGGGGGGGGGGGGGGCGTATAAGAAGGGTGTCAGAGGGAAGCAGAGAATATTGCAATTGTTGGAGTCATGGCGAAACGTAGTGATTTATCCCTTCAGAGCCAAGGGCGGCAATATTTACGGAACGGATAGTTTTGTGAAATGTTCGCGTGCCGCCATGGTGAAAGTGCATGGCAGAATGGCAATATCCAAAATCAGCGATGTGCCAAGTGTGGGGCACCATGAGCCATAGATGACAGAGGTGAACGACGGCTACGGAGATGCGTGCAAGCGAACAGACGTGCAACCGTGGACCAACAGATGAACCAGGGGCTACCAAACGTGGATCCTCAACGACAGTTCAGTGAACGTTGCTGCGTATGGGACTCTGAAGCAGACGGCTGGTTCGTGCACCAATGTTGACGGCTGTTCACCGGAGACAAAGACGGACATTTGCACGCCAGTACCGCAACTGGACAGCAACAGTGGCAAAAGGGAGATGGCGTGTACGGCGTTCGGCGTCAGAAAACAAACACCCTGCAACACGTGCCGCAAGGGTCCAGGCCGGAGGAGGCAGTGTTTTGGCCTGGGGAATGTTTTCGTGACATTCCCTGGGTGCAATCATCATTCTGGACGGCACCATGGATCAATGGAAGTACGTATCTGTCCTTTCGGACCATGCCCACCCCTACTTGCAGATTGTGTTTCCTCAGCACGATGGCACCTTCCAACAGGACAATGCGACGTGTCATATAGCACGCAGTGTCCGTGCATGGTTCGAAGAGCACGAGGATGCGTTTACGGTACTGCCCTGGCCCCAAACTCCCCGGATTTAAACTCCATAGAGCATCTGTGGGACCAAATCGATCGTGTTGTTCGTGCCGTAGATCCTCCACCACGCAACCTACAACAGCTCGCCACAGAACTGGAGCCAGCATGGCTTCATATCCTTGTCAATATCTTCCAGAACCTTATTGACTCTCTTCCTGCCCGTCTCGGAGCGAAAGGTGACTATTCTGGCTATTGACAGGTGGTCACATTAATCTCACTGGACTGTGTATATGGAGTTCAATAAATAAAGTTTTGAAAAAGAATTTGAAGAAAAATTTACAATGAATTTGCGCCAATTTTGAGATAGACGTTTCAAGTGGCAGTAGTGACGTCTTGTACAGTTCGAGTAATCATAATTTTCAGCTCATCTATTGTCTTTAAATGCCTCCACACAAAAAATCGGGGATGGCCAAAGTTTTTTTGAAAGTCAGACTACGGGAACTTTTAGGACATCCAAAATTTGAAAGGCCACGGCGATCTTTCTCAATGTAGTTCACTCAATAAAGTTCGTCATCCATTCTTTTCAGAGGCAATCTTCTGCTTCGATTCGTATTAGGTCTACAGTCGTGGTGGGATGAAATGGAAATCTCTTAGGCGCCAAGCGAACTTTCAATCCCCATTGCCTTGTTGTACTCACAAGGGAATCCTACATAGCCTATCCGCTTTAACAATGGAGTCTTTGTATGGTTATGTATGCTCAATTTTTTTCGTTTTCGCGGTTTATTTTGAAAGAAACAAAATGTTGCACTCTCTTATTTTGCAAGCATCTATCGTAGCTTCAGATGAGTAATATATTTCAATATGGTGGAAATCTGTGACATACATGTTCGAGGGATTCCCTTGTCAGTTGAAAATCTGCTGTTCTTATTTCCATTAAGCAAAGTCGGTTTGAATCCGTCAATCAGTTCTACTCCTTACGAAGTTCCTGCGCACGCGTTTGCAAAGGTTCAAACGAACGGCACAGTATACTTTTGGATATTTATTATTAAAAGTAAATTTTTTTTTAAAGTCTCCGTAGGCCTTTTAATCGCGTTGTTGTAAAACGCCATCCGTTGTGCACTCCCCTACGCGGGCGGCGATCGCAATGAATCACGGCCGCCGCCAAACAAAGGAGTAAGCGCGGCGACGGCGCCACCGCCCACCACTCGAGCTACTAATTAGATTTTTCCCTTTGTCGCTGACAGCATCAAATCCTTCGCCAACAGTGATAAATAGTTATTAAAAATAAGTGCATCCGACTTCGAGGAGCAAACGGATAAAGATGGCCCCCTTCTGATGGATGACTAACAGAACCCAAACGCAAATCCTCATCAGCGAGCTTCGTGCGAATAAAAATTAAGAAAAAAAACAAAAAACAAACAAACCCCAACATCCAGAAAGCCACCACTAAAGCTAAAGCTACTCTTGAAATTAATTGTCAACTGTGTCTGAATTCATCCACGTTAGATGAACGTTATAAGTTCTTGGAAGATCAGGCACGTCATAAACAGTTTCTTCAAAGAGAATGAACTTGTCATTACTGCAATCTTAGTGCTGGGGGCTGGTACTGTTATCATCCGAGTTGTCTTACTGCAACAATGATTGAGTTCATTTTCCAGAGAGGGAACTACGTAATGAAACAGCCACTAGGAAGTACAACCTAAAGGAGAAACTTTGTCCCGTTTTCTGGCACACTCAATTTTATCACAGCAATGTCCGAGAAATCTCAAGATTCGCAACAAGAATCTATACTTGTTCTTCTAGGCACTTCGGTTATGTCTGGTTTGTCACTACACTGGAGACAGTCTTAGGTCTTTTCTCTCGTTCAGTGCGTCTGCCTCGTCATGACTATGTTCGCTACTGATAACGTGCTTATTCCGCCATATCTCAAGAGTGCATATCCGGTCTTCGACTCCCGGACACATCACGACCTTGGTATGATCACAGATGACTAATACACACATGCGACAATCAATGAAAAACTAGTGGAAACTGGATGGTTCATTGTTTTGAGGTCATCGATTGTAGCAATGTCCCAAGGTGCCGCCGGGTGCGCTGAATGGAAACTTTGGCTCTTACGTATATTTTGATGTTTAATAAAGCATTCTGCACGTAAATTTCCAAAAGGATAAAAGTGGATGACTCATGGCTTTTATTAAATAAGATAATTTAGTATAGTCATCGATTGTAGCGACCTGATGGTCACGTGATTGTACCATTTTCCATTTTTCTCCATAGGACATCATCTATGGCATTTGGCATCACTTTTTGGGTTTGGGGCCAAGTCTGGTAAATACGCGCAGGATGAGGGAGAACCTCACCCCAAAGGGTACTGTTGAAACAGGCACATGAGGACGAGCACCATCTTGGTAGAGTATTGGACCTGCACGATTCACCGATGACGGTTGTTTTGTTCGCAACTTCTTTAAAAAGTAGGCAGGATTTAAATTAAAACTGTAAGGAGGTGGTAAAGAAGAAGGATTCGTACCAAGTATGTAGGTCATTTTTATTTTTCAAAAAATATTTTTATGGGCATACTCAGAAACTACAACTAAGAAATTAACACAAGAACTAACCCACTTTTTTATACGCATACCCTCTAAGAACCGCGTTACCTAAAGTCAATTTTTGGGAGAAGACTAAAGATTCAGAAGAGACGGGGGGGGGGGGGGTGAGGAATAGGCACCTACATTTAACTATCCAATAGGATGAGAACGTTTTTGCCGCTCTTCACCCCGTCGATGAAATGAGCTCTCACCTGAACGGCAGGTAGTCTGCCTGAACGGGATCCCCCAGCAGCCTGCCCCTTTTCCCGCATCGATAAACCCTGGGTCATTAATAATGCGTCACGTCAATGAACGTGAATAATGGAAAGAAGGCAAAAAGGGAGAGCGAGAAGATGAAGGCAGGAGTCGTTCCCTGGTTAAGTAGACTTGCAGGCCAGAATAATTTATTCCTTTATCGACATTAGGGCAGAAACGAATCTCCTTACGGCTACGTCTGGATAACACTCAAACGGAGGGAGGGTCCTATTTTGAGGTCTTTTGTTTTTTCTTTAAAAACGATAAACCCCCAATAAAAGTAGTCGTTATATTTTCGGACATCTCTTTGTGGATTTCCTTTGCCCAAGAACACAGACTCTCGTAAGATGGATAATGTTTCTTCGAACCCGACTCATAAACAAAGCTGGTACTCTTTCAAAGAAATCAAATCTCACGTCATTGGACTCGTGTAACAACAGAAACATTTCACGGTGGTAACGCTCGCCAAGGTTTGTTCATCGAATTATATG
Organism: Rhysida immarginata; assembly: GCA_023313115.1. Lineage (NCBI taxonomy): Eukaryota > Metazoa > Arthropoda > Chilopoda > Scolopendromorpha > Scolopendridae > Rhysida > Rhysida immarginata. The sequence goes on along the minus strand of JAHWFO010028035.1, from coordinate 2,074,467 downwards.
GGGACGATCGGCAATGAACGAGGGAAAAGAAATGATTAAACAAGTTTCAGTTTGCAAGAATTGCCCGCTCACATTGCCCTCTTAATATCCCTTTGAGATATTTATAATTTTCTAATATGTTTGGATGAACATTTTCTATAATTTCTCTAAAGGAAGTTACTGCATTACAAAAACCATATCATATTTTTTCCAGTTATTAGTTCATTGGAAACTGCAAGGGCTGGACAAAATAATAGGAACACTTTTCGATTTAAACGTTTTGTCGAAGAGCTAGAAAAATACTTAACGAATAATCTTGAAACTTGAGGGGTGTAAAGAGCATGTTACACCTCATATATTTCAGCGAAGGTTTTGTCTCAAAGGCAAATAGGGGACCAGCAACAAATTGAACAAAAAAAATAATGTTTTAGATCACCTTGTAACAAAATAATGTTTGAAATGCGTTGTAGCTGTAGCGTATGATTAGGAGGCTTCTTTTACTTATCTGTCTTCATTTGGATGAAAATTGCAGCATAGTCATGGAGATATAAAGATTTCTTTAAAAAAATAGAAATTTTTTGTTTATACATCTGGCTAATAAATTAATTATGCAAAAACCATTTTGGTAACGCTTGCGTATGCGCAGTTAAACATTGTTTAGTAAAAATGCTCATATTTCATCAAATAATATTTTAATATTCCGACTGCAGGGTGTTGTCTCTACTGTAGTTTGTCAACTTTTCTGATAATGACTTTGCATTGGGTTGAAAACCGTGAATGTTATAAACAAAAAACTTACAAAAAAATTCTATTTTTTAAGAAATCTTTCTATCTCCAGGAATATAGGTGCTATCCTCATCCAAATGAACACGGATAAATAAATAAATAAATCCTAATCCTATGCTACAGCTACAATGCATTTCAAACAGGGTGATCCCAAACATTTTTTGTTCAATGTATTACTCGTCCCCTATTTGCCTTTGGGAGAAATCTTTCGCTGAAATATAACATGTTCTTTACATCTCTCAAGTTTCAGGATTATTCGTCAAGCATTTTTCTAGATATTCGACAAAACGTCCAAATCGAAAGATGTTCCTATTATTCTGTCCACTCCTTTATTATCTAAAGCAAGAGACGGGTACCATGAGCAAAATGCACTCTTGCAATGAAAGGCATCAAAGCAAAAAATCATCGAATACACTATACCAGCTTTTTAAGATTTCTGATATTAGAGCAAATGCCTTCTTCTGGCATCCAAAACGTCCTCAGGAAACATAGAGAAAAAGGCAGGCCATCACTGCGTGGGCGATCGTATCTCTCAAGACGTGTCTGACGATCGTGGGCGTTATTATTACACTGATCAATATTATTTGGTATCATGTTCGTGAAAGATCTGATCATAAAGTTTGCGTGCAGTCATTGTTTCTTGGACAATAGCCAAATCAGTCCTCTTTCATATCCAAAAGCTTTCACGCCATGAACCAGAAGGCTTGAAACCGGACTTCGAACAAGTGTTCAGCGACGAGTGCCATTTCTATCTGGGACAGTTACATCGACGCCAAAGTGTCCGTAAAGGGATCGGTGAAAGGGCACATCCATGTCATCCTCGCATCAACATAATGTACCATTTTCCATTTCCACTTGTGTAATCAGCTGCTCTTAAACTTGATAACACTGAGAAAACGCTTGCGATACCGGCATACCATCTTTAATGCATAAAGAGCGACCCATGGCGGTTTTAATTCTAAGAAGGAAGGACTTGTTGAGAGCGGCAGAACTCGAGATGCGCAAGTATCTCATAATAATCGAAAGAGGAGTGCGCGCTGAGTCATTGGGAAAAGTGTCGTCCACGAAGCAGCAAAATGGTCGCATCTATGGACGACCGGCGCTTCACCAATGCAAGTCCAGGGAAAATGGAGCGTGGTGGCTGCTGGAAAATTCACAATTCCCCCCCCCCTCCCCTCCAACCTTTTCCTCTCTTTTCCAATCGCCATTACGGTTTTACTTGGCAGTGGTGGAAAGAGGAGCCCTATTCCCAAGGGCCATCGGTCAGTGCCGTTATATATAATGGGATGGCGGTTTGTTCCTCAGGTGGAAGCAGCGAACGAACCATGAAACTAACCCGGGGACTAAAGGGAGGGTTACGTGGGCGACAGGCTGTGACGAAGCTCTTCCATCACGACTCCGTTTTCGCCACTTCGGGTTTTCAATCTGGCGAAACGCAGCAGCCAACGCTCCCCGCGTCGGAGATTAAACGAAGCCCGGGCTCAAAGAGTTATCCATGCGAGAACACGCATGCGCGGCACAACCTCCCAAAACAATTCATTACCAAAAGTTATCCAGCTCTTCTCCCTTTGACGACCGGGAATTCAGCTGGCAGGGAAGCAACCCATTCAACAACACTAACCACCACGACTTCAGTTTCATTCTAAACATCACCCAATTAATAATACCAAGGGTGCTCAGTGGAGACGCGAGAGATTAGTCTGGCATCGCATCACTACAATCCGACCACTCCACAAGAGACATACGAAGGCGCACCAATTTGAAACGCGCAAAAACAGCGCCCCCCCCCCCCACCATAATAAAGGACCAACATCAGACGGGATCTGGACAGAGTCTCCGCGTCAATTCCTCTCGTGGCCGTCTAATTGTAGTAGGGTCGACAGCCGGAAGGAAAGGCATTTCCGGTGAAGCTGAAGAGACTTCGTGGGAGGCGCCATCGACACTTGCTCTCCCTGCACAATTGTGTGTCATGTGTTCAAACCGCAGAAAATTGAAACCGGGTCGCCTGTATTCTGATTCCTCGCTCATTTCATATTTTAAGAATCATACCCCACGCCTTTTATTTACGTGTTTTTGAGCAGTCTGCAGTTTATTTTGACGTTATCACGTGACACAAATTAATGGAACCTCATTCGAATGCCTTCTCCTTCTAACGACAGACGTCTTTTCCACGCTTAACGACTTTGCCTTTTAGTTTAATTTCATTTGCCCAGGAACTTGTGGAACTCATTCACGCACACCACAAGATAAAAAGTTCTAAGTATACTTGCCAGTGACGCTAACAGATGGTGCCACTCGACAGACCATTTCGCACCACTCCATTCATCATCGTTAGGAGTAGGACGCAAAACAGTGTTCCTGTGTTTGAGTGCGAGTATGTGTACGTGTGCGCGCACAGACGAACAGAGCCTCTGTTTCCGGGCAATTTTGCCAGCAAAGGACTGAAAGGGGGTGGCCTTGGAGAAGAAAGAGAGGAAGGGGGTGTGTGCGCGTGTGTGAAGTTGCTGGTCCGGGTGATTTGTGTGCGAGAAGGCGAGCTCGGCGCTGAAACCCATTAATTGACGTCGGCAAGGTTGGGCTCTGGCGGTCAGCGATAACCAGCAGGGCCAGGCAAAAGGCCGTTGCTGACACAGCCCATCGCCGTGAAAAATGGCTCCCCACTCCCATTATCGGGGGTTGCAAGGCTCCGTGACCAGCAGCGACTACGGCCAGGGCAAGCAATTTGTTTCGAGCTAAACTTGGCGGTGTCAACTCCCCTCTCACTTTCCCAAGGAACTTAAAAAAAACTCGTTGTCGTGAATAGGGAGGGAACGGCAGCGGTGGCTCTCTCTGAAGTAACAATAGATACACAGCCACTACCAAAACGCTACACCAGCGAAATTCTCCAAGATCACACTCCTGTTTCATCTTCTCCATGGAGAACGCTAATGTACGTCTATTCATCTTTAAAAAAATTCATTATCATCGACTGCTGCTAGTTTATCTCACGAGGAAACTAACAGTGACGATTCGATTGCATTTATGAGTAACCTAATCCTTTTAATTCTAATGAAAAGGCGAACATGTACGAGGCGTGTCCGGAAAGTAAGTACCATTTTGGGAAAAAAACACAAAAACATTTTTTCAAAACAAAATTTATTTTTCCATGAAAGAGCATTTCTTAAACTGTTTGTCTACATAGTTGCCACCGTTGTTCAGACATTTGTCGTAGCGGGAAACCAACTTTTCTATGCCCTCTTCAGAGAAAGATGCCGCCAGTGAAGACAGCCACTGCTGAACACCGTTTTATACGTCGTCAAGGCTGTCAAAGCGCGTTCCTCCAAAATCACGCTTCAATTTCAAGAACAAGTAGTAGTCAGAAGGTGCAAGATCGGGACTTACCTGAAAAACTGTGTTCAGCAGTGGCTGTCTTCACTGGCGGCATCTTTCTTTGAAGAGGGCAAAGAAAAGTTGGTTTCCCGCTACGACAAATATCTGAACAACGGTGGCAACTATGTAGAAAAAGAGTTTAAGAAATACTCTTTCATGGAAAAAAAAATATGTTATTATATGGTTTTATTTTTTCAAGACGGTACTTACTTTCCGGACACGCCTCGTAATTATGCCGAAGAAATTGCCTCGAGTCAAATTTTCAATTAATTTAAACTGAATTTTCGTTTGGATCGTGGCATTGCCTACAACAATGGAAGGCTATGATCGTGCAATTTCGAAAGATAGTGGGGGCCGTGTTGAGTGGTTAAACAACGCATGCGCCAGCTCTTTAATAACTCCGACGACTCCAGCCAAAGCCAACTAAAAAGTCACGTGAGCAAAGTAGATCCAGCAACAATCTTATCTTCATTGTTTCCAACAAACGAAAAAACACTGATTGTTGAAATGCAAGATGGAAAGCGGCAATTGTTAAAATGAAGCTAAAATTTTTACCTCCCGGTAGGGCGGGAACTCTTATTGAAAAGTGGCGCTGCAGGTATAATCGGCCCAACTTTAAAGCTCTATACATACATAGAGCTTTAGCCCAACTGCGCCTGCATCGCCGCCCTATCGGCAAATAGAAACTTTACTTTCATTTTCAGTTGCAATGAAAAACCTCTATCGCAGATCACGGTCGGCCTTAGTCAACACCTAAAGAGAAGGCCTGCGGACAACAGGTGTATAAATCGTTACATCATCATCAAGCGGCCAAATTTAGGGCTTATTATTGGTAGAAATACGATTAACAATAGCCGCTTGATGATGATATAACAATGTATACACCTTTTGTCCACAGGCCTGCTCTCTAGGAGGTGGTGTTGCCTTAGTGCGATCTGTTTTCCTTAGCTTCTTGAAACAATGGAAAATGCCGGAAGCTCGATGATCATGTATATTTATAGTCCATCCAGCCTTAGTTTGCGTGAAATGTAATGGTCGTTTCAATTGTTGGACATTATTACAACAAAAATTAAACAATACATTACAAAACGGAAGCGTTGAAGAAAAACAATAGGTCGCATACCCACAATACGTTTATTTATACATTTCGACAGCTAAGCTGTCTTCATCAGCATATCAAGATATGAAGACTGGTGGATTCTATGAAAGCGCCAATTCTGAGATACCAAATTCTCCGCCATAAACTTTAAATTTTTCATTGTTTTTGTGAACTTTGATTTAATAAATATCCCTGATGGAACTTTTGCTTTTTATTTTCTGAACATTAGACTACACTACACTGCTTCATTCTTTACCCCCCCCCCCCCCCCCCGTACGTATTCACTGCAAACACCTCTAATTAGCCTGTTGTATTCTTGTTTTTTGGAATAAAGAAAGCATTGTTCTTTTACTTCGTTCTTCGTGGTAGGGTAGCTCTAGGGTTGTTGAGCGAGTGCTTGGTGGGGAAAGGGGGGGAGGGGGATCCGGCGGGGATCTTAAAATGGTTCTCGGAAGGAACGGATTCCCTACCTATGACACTTCCATTGCCTATTTCCGTTATTACAAGATAATCCCTCGATTCAGGCAAAGGAAGGGCAAACAAGGGAAAAGTGGCAGGAGCCCTTTAAAATTACGGTTTTAACTTGATTAATTAGCGGGAGGAGGAAGAGGAGGAGGATGATAGAAGCAGGAGACTCGCCCGGACGCCTCTCGCCACCAAAGTGTAAAAATTCCATCAGGGAAATTACATCTGCATTAAGGACGTTAGAGGAGGAGGCGAGTAGGGCCGCGGTTGCTATGGCAATGGGTCCCACGGGTCCCCCTGATGGCCACCGGATCGACGTCGGGCTAAATGCCCCATCCGAGAAGCCTCCTCCTCCTTTCCTCCTCCTTATTTCGATGAACGGAATAATCGATGACAAATTACAGGTAATGAAAGGGTGTGGGAGGGAGGGAGAAATAAAAAAGCAACCCCGACACCTGCAACCGCTCAATTGCCATGTTGTCACCTTCTTTTCATGCCCTGCTTTCCATCCCCGCTCCCATTTTGCTTTTCCTCGATCGTAACACGATGACGAGAACTCTTTCCGCAGTTCGTTATCGACAAAAGTTTTTCACCGCGCCAAACATTTATACTCGGAGACCTGGAAAAATTTTTTTATTCCAGTGAGACTAAAATAACAAATTCACAACGCACGTGTTAAGAATTTCGCGTCAAACCCCTTACCTGAACGAAGGACTCGTACAAAATTCACTGGAATCTCAAGTTACGAGAATGGAGTCATTTCTTTATTACAAGGTTCGGCAACCTAAGGCACGCGTGCCAAGCGTGAAAGGATTTTTTAATGGTACCAAGCCTTAAAAAAGTGTTGAAAATTAAATCGGTGGAAGGATGGATCATAATACTGTTCCTATTAACTAAACAGGTGGTGGCCTTACAGTATAACAGAGGGACATCATGGAACATTTGATAAAACATACTGTTCGCATATGATCCTATGCATTTTAAAATGTTGAAAGGTTCAATTCTAATGAATAAAAAGTATACAATACACAGGCTGTAGAAGTTATTCTTTCTCGTAGTTATCTATTCGGAGTTAACTTAAGGCCGCTAGAATATTTAACATTGCTGAACTCATCGGATCCAGGACTGCCTTACCAACACCTCCTAGAGAGAGATGGCCTGCAGACAAAAGATATATACATTGTTACATCATCAAGCGGGCAAATTTAGGACTCATTATTGGTAGAAATACGATTAACAATGATGATGATGATGTAACAATGTATACACCTTTTGTCCGCAGGCCTTCTCTCTAGAAAGTATTGACTCAACTCACTCTAGACTGGGAAATTATTTATAGTACGAGTACCAAACTCAGATTATGGACGACAAGATTTGCATGGTTCACCTCTTCTTATAATATCAAACTAGACCACTAGGTCTCTTCACATGTGTTGCTAACTTCACAGACCAGTACAAGAGCAGAGTGCCATTGGTGAGCCTCTTTTAGAAAGTAACAGCAAGCCGCGGCTGCATCTCGAGAATATCTCGGATGAAAAGACTACGTTATATCGCAACGCCTTATTCAAAGTGTCTTAAAAGAATTGCTTTCCCATTATTTCCCTTTCCCATATCTTGACAATGTTTTACATTACGGCTACGTAGGGAAAGTTTAACTACAATCCACTCTATCTATCCGTATAACAAGTTTGGTTGAATAATTTCGGCACACGGCAACATTAATATAGGCCTGGCATGACACAGCTGAAAGTTTGCTTCAGAGCGGACGACTTCCGGCTCGCAAGAGGCGGCTAACATTTGCAATAAAACTTTGAAAGGAGACTGCTCAGTTAAAAGAAAACTTTTCGCGACACAATCTAAATGAAATTCTTTTACAAAAAGAGCCAAGAAGAGGGAGCGCAAGAGACGGCGATTCCCTTTCCGTGCCAATGATATATGGTCGACGATAAGAGGAGCCAGAAAAAGATGGAGAGATGGGAAGTGGAAGAGAAATCACTGGAAGATCCAAGAGGATAGGGTAGATGAAGAAGCCCCCCTCCCACTTCACTCAATGAAAGGAAACAAATACATAAACAAACTGGAAAGTTTTTTGATAAGGAGCCTCCACGCTAACGAAGATGGAAAGAGAAAGAGAGAGTCGACGAAGCTTGATTGCGCCGTGCGTGGGCAAACAGGACCCGCTCCGAGTGACGTGTGTCGGCCTACGATGACCGGCGCTTTTATCAATTGTGTGTATGGCAGGAGAGAGGGTGGAAAAGAGGTCTTTTAAGCTTCTTCTAAGTCCCCAAATGCTCGGCTCTTTTACTACACAAGAGAGAAATTATTTCCGAGCAAGTGAGGCGCGCGATCCTCTGGGATGGCACCCCTGGTGGTGATCAAAGGAGATCAACGACCCGAGCTCAGCCATCGCTCATTTCCCTCTACCCCCTCCGTCGACCTTTTTCGGTCCAGACGTCACTGATCACGTGGCTCCTCTATCCTCAGAGCCCCACCGCGGAATAACGGCGTTGCCGCGTCCAAGAACGCTCCTCCAAAGGAGGAAATAAATAGCAGGTCGACGAGTTTTGCCTTCAAAATCAACGCATTCTAAACTTAGAATGGAGCATAGAGGTATCCGCGCTCAGCAACTTACACGCATGCGTCTCTGTATGCGTGTGTCCGCAGAGTAAGGGTCGTGAGGAAACTTATTCGCTTTAGAGTGCGGCGTCCATCATCCAGTTAATTTCACCGTTTCATGATTCGGTGATGGACTGTAGTCTTTTTCCAGGACCAAGAGAGAGAAAGAGAGAGAAAAGAAAAGGAATTAAATGAAATCCAGTCCCACTTTTCTCATTTTCCATCTTCCATCTCTCCCTACTCCATTTCGTTTACTTTCCTCTCCCATGATTTCCACCTGAATGCACGAGAGAGGCATCACGAGCCCTCACCAAACTCTCATCCTCCCCAGCCTTCATCTAAAGCCCCTGCCTACCTGAGCGGTGATCCGTCTCCCTTCCCTCGATGACTCTTGCGAGATTAATGGGTTCCATCCATCCCTCAAACACTCTACCTACCCCCTAACCGAATACCCCCTACTCCCAACCCCCTACCTCATTTCTCTCTTTCTCTCTATTCTTATCCACAGCCATAAAAATAGCGACACAGGAATAGAAATATTTTCTAATCTTTAAAATGAAATTTAAAATTTTAATTTTTCATCCTCCTTTAAGGAGAAGGCGGACAAAAAAGGCACCGACGGCTTCTGAACGGCACCGAGGTGCTCCGCTTTGCTGCTTAACGCCGGTGCTTGGCCCTCAAGCCCAGCTATCGCTGATCCGACTCGGATTTGTAGACGGCGACATACATAACGGCCTGTCTACATGCAGTATATCTCATAATGTAAGTAGGATCCGACTCTGGCACTGGTGTCGTTAGTGAGCAGTGGCAGTGGTGCTCGTTAAATGCACTAAACTACGATAATACAGGGCTACTAAAAATGGTTCATTCGATTTCAAAACGCTGTATTTTCAAAAGTATTACACAACTAAATGCTTAATTGAAACATGAAAAGAATCGCAAACTCCCCGAGATTACATCGTGATGCACCAGTTGGCAGCACAAATCCATTGCCTTACAAAATGGCGACAAAGCAAGAAAAGAGTTTGGGGGTGTTGGAATAGGAGAGATGTACGCCTCTTATTGCAGTACAGCGTACATTCAGAGGATTACCATTAAACAGAGCGCGTGGCGGTGATTTCGGCTATTTAAGAAGCGTTCGTTCTTTATGTAACCAGGAAAGCACCGAGTGTAAATTCGACTGCCGCTTGGACGTGTGACTAGAAGGTTAGGTATTTCAAAGCAAAAGAATCCTGCATTGTTAGAGTGATCGCATTTCTTATCCTTTACTTTACTTACAGAGGATAGAGGACTGTAAACTAAGTGTCAAAATTCCACAGATATAGGGAACTTTTGCGATACATGGTCAGAAATGCGTATCATAGGCACCACGAGATCTTGAACGAGTAATACACGAGCGTGAGGAACATCTTTGCAAGCTGCTTTCGTTTTCAGAGCAAGTAAACAATTAATTTATTTAGAAATAAACACCTTATTGAATCTCATAGCAACAAGATAGCAACAGCTCAGAGCAATGTTCAAAATGGTGATCACATGCAATCTCACATGCATTAGAACGGCGCATGAAATTTTAACTAGGGTTTCTACACCAACGACGTGACATGTTTCCTTAGGAAAAAATCCAAAAATCCAGGAGTGAGATCCGGAATCTGTTGTCCAAGAGCTCGCGGACATCAAAATCGAAGAGTGCAAACGCACCATCATGTTTCAACAAAGTCCAACAAACTCTGGCAGCACATCGCCAGAGAATAGTGGTCCATTCAGGAGCTAAGGTTCTATTATGTGATCTTGTACAATTCTAAAAGTCGTTATTGGTGACCAGACACGAGTTTGTGGCATATGGATTGTCGTTACTTAAAACGCACTGTAGGAAGATCGGTACCGTAGCGCAGGGTTGGATAAACCATCGACAGAACCGAATGACCATGGGTTCCCTATCTCCAATGACTCAGTTTACTATGCTTAACAATTTGTAAAGTTTTTGACCCGAAAGACTTGCGCGACCTTGTTTGCCTTAAATCAGAGCAGAATTAAATGGAACGCAAATGTTTGTTTAGTTAGTTAAAAAAAAAGGGCGGGGATGTGGCAATTCTATAAATTAATTAAAAAGGGCGTAATCGATTTAGGAAGATGAATTTGACGAATGAATACAATAAACAGAACCGTTCTTCTGTTCGTCATGAGTGGAGAACTCCGCCGCTCAATAACAATCGCCGCCGCCATAGTTCAAATGTTTGCGAGCACTTTAAATTTAGAGTCCGGGTCTTTAAGAGTCGTCGTCGGGAAGTGCGCCAAGTCGGTCGGCTGGGGAGGACGCAGCGACTTCCTTTTAATTAGTCCCCGAGAAGTCATTCTTTCGAATCAATTTACCCAAAGCTTGTCTAGAAATTCATCACAAAAACCCTTACAATCATCGCTCGAGGGCACTTTTTTGGGGGTGTTTGTTTTTTAGTCTCTACTGATTGAGAAAGGGATGGATGTAGGAGCAAGGAATGGAGGGTAAAACTGTCGACGCACTGATTATGAATGCATTACATGGTAAACAAGTCAGCTCCATTGGCGATGATTCATCGCTCGGGTTGATGGCTCCTGTTCGCTCGCTCGCTCCTTCTGTCTCGATTTCTTTTTCTCCACCTTCTTCCTTTTTTGTGGCATATCCGAATAGGTTTATAACGAATGTAAAAATTTTGTCAACAGAAAAAGAAGCAGCAATAATATTCTAAATATAAACCTCGCCCAGAGCGAAAATGACAGGGCTCGGAGGCACCAGGAGGAGCGTCCTTCCTTCCTTTCTATTTCTCGTATGTGTGTGCGTATGTGTGTCGATGCATCAAGATGGCGTGCAGATGCAGATGCGTGCAGCCATCGCAGCATGGGGGGGGGGGGGGTATATAGGGAGGGTAGAAAGGCACCATTAACTGAGACCCCGTTACAGCGTAAGCGGCTCTAATTCTTCCGCTTCATTTGCTAAGCCCAGAACAAAACTTTTTTCCTCCCCGTTCCCTTGGCCAAATCCCTTCAATCCAACCGGCCCACAATTGAGAAACACTGATGCATTAAGGAATTACTTTTATAGTTCGTCATGACGTCACTCTTTTTACTCTTTTCTCTTCGTCCTTCTCAAATGCAAACACAAACACACAGACACACACGCTCCGTCTTTATCTCTCTAACTACTGAAGAACAAATAAAAGAACTGCATTTAAAAAACTAAGCTACTTCTAAAGAGATGATGACGATAATGATAATAAAAAGAGGTTCAAGACCCGAGGCCAACGAAAAATACATGCTCTGGCACTGAAAAGTCACCTGACCAAGCTAAGTCTATTAACAATCCAACCTTCATTGTTTCCAACAAAGGAAAAAAACCACCGATTGTCAAAATACAAGATGGAAACAATGAAAGTTACATTGTTAATAGACCTATCTTGGTCAGGTTTATTTTCAGTGCCAGAGCCTGTCTTTCTCGGTAGCCTCGTTCAAGACCGGTATGACGTATGATGTTAGTGAGTCAACACATCCGCCGCGAGCTCGAGACTTGACTATCGTCACTCGAACATTTCAACGCCCCATCAAAGAAAAATCGAGGGACTGCTATTCCTAAGCCTCTCAAAGACAAAAGGTCTTGTCATTTTGTACTGTATTTACGAACGAAATAAACCGAGGCGTTACAGTATAAATCAGCTAGTTTCCGCTTTTACTCCTGCCTTCGTTTGACTAGGTAAGAAGGAGGGGGGGGGGGAGGCTGAAGAGCGTGAAACATACAAGATTGAGTCGGCAAATACTTTTTGTAAATGGCCAAATAGGAAACATTTTAGTTTCTGCGAGATACTATTGTAGATAGGTCTACTTAAATAAAAAGCCAAAAACAAGTTTTCACAAACTTATTCTCATCTCAATTTGGACCGACCCCTAGGTTAAACGCTACACAGCCTAATTGATTGAAAATCGAATAGTCATTCCAGAATATAAAACGCGAATACAAAGTGACAAACAAAATTAACCAAATCTTTTCAATAAATTGATACGAATTGTGGCGGGTTGCGCGATACATAGTTTTGATTGGATGGAAGATACAAAGTGACAAATTGCAAAAAGGGACATCATTTCGACTGTCATTTCATACAAGATACAAGTTTCAAAAATTGCCCATAATAAGATTGATTCGTGCATATTTCGGCTGCGATAAAACTGGCATCAAGCGATGACTCCATGAAGATTGCATTGCCTCCGAAGTATACAGGGTGCTACAAATAAATACCCAGGGCAGTACTACCGGGTAGCCTATCCGCTGATACATTATTACATCATATTTCGACCATTGTTAATCATATTTCTACAAATAATAAGCCCTAATATAACAATGGTCGAAATATGATGATATAACAATGTATGAGCAGATAGGCTCAATGTCACCTAAAGACAAGGCCTGTTCACTGAAATACCATGCATTGTTACATAGCTTATTATTGGATGTCTACCAACAATTTAAATAAATAAATAAATAAATAAAAATTAGGGGTTTGTACCAATAAAAAGCCCTAAATCTCGCCCTCTGATGATAATTTAACAATGCATGGTATTTCAGTGAACAGGCCTTGTTTTTAGGTGGCATTGATAGGCTGTATTAGGTGGCCTTGTATTTATTTGCAGCACCCTGTACATACTCTATAGACGGCAAGTGGAGAGTCTCCCCCTGGCTAACACACCACACGCAATATTTTTTATTATTATTTAGCTTTTTTCCTACCTATTTTGCGCTGGTGCAGTATTCACATCATAAATTCCTATTTTTCAAATAGATGTGCCATTTCAGGGACACCCACCGCCAAGCGTTTTCACGCCAAATACATTGAGATCACAAGATGAAAAGTGTCACGAGAATATAATTTGCATATCTAAACTGAGATACTTGTGGCAATAAGAGAATATAAAACATGAAGACTGCGTCGGTCAGGTAAAACGGATTCTTTTGCTACCGAGCGATCATCGCTAACTGCCATCATGGCACCATAGTCAATAATAAGTTTACATTCCTCAAGGGTAAAATATTTAACGCGTTTCAGATTGAAGGCCAAAGATGTATTGGCCAATATGTACTTTACGCTGTGGACAAAAGATGATCGAATTTCTTAGAGGATATAGTGCGATATCAACCCAAGTTTTAAAAGTGTGGTTTGGGGAAAAGCCTACACACAAAATTGAAGTATCAAATGAGGAACAATCTTTAGTCTTTGAATGCTCGTGGCAGCGAAGTTTGTAAGCCACTTCTCAATAATATAACCTGGCTATTTAGTTCGCTTAAGTTAAACCGAAGCAAAATGTAATCATTAAAAGATGATAAAAGAAAATAAGGCAACTCTACTTTAAATACAGGACGATTTTCTAGTGTTACCAATGGAGATGACTCTGTTTCATACAAGAGAAAATCCAATAGCTGAAATAAAAGGAACTTTTTAATATACATTTTTCTAAATAGGATAATGGCGTAGTTGGATTGGTTCATTCTTCCAACCTTCAATCAAGTTCCCGACGAAAAGAACAAAACGAAATCCTCTCGTGCTCTACTTTTGCTCTAGTTTCTAAATCTGAATATTATAAAAACATGTAATGGCTTTTGGTTTTATTAATGGCAAGGAAAGGAAAATGAAGAATTGCGGAAGAATGATTGAGAGAGCTGGAAAGAAATGGCGTGGGTGGCTTAGGCGAAGGCCACGTCCGACTCTCTCTCATTACAATACGAGGCTGCTCGAAACAGGAAAGGGAGCCACGGGGTGGGGGTATGGAGAAGAGAGAGAGGAAAAAATGCACCACTGGCAAACTCGAGTGAAAATAATTCAAGAGAGAGAAGAGGATAGGAGAGGAAAAACGAAAAGGAAGGGGAAAAGAGAGAGAGAGAGAGAGAGAGAGAGAGAGAGAGAGAGAGAGAGAGAGAGTGGAGACCCACACGGAACATTAGCCATAGCTCATCAACTTCCATTGTAATTACGTTGGAAGAGGGGCGGGGCCTGCAAAGCCATTATGGCTGACAAGTGACAAATGGCTGCACCGAACTCTGGCCCACTGCTGCCGAATCGCATTACAAGCTGATTAGAAAAACATTAAACTTGGAGGAAGCGTTGGCAAAAGGGCTCACGGCTCCCATCTCCTGGGTTTGGCCCCAGTAAAAGAACCTCGGGGGCTAAAGACCAAAGGAAAGGGCCAAAAACAGGCGAGCGGGGGAATTCCAACGCCTAGACACGATGCTGACCTCAATCAAAGCGACAAGAAAAGGAATCTGAGCGCTGCAGCTTAAATAAAATCAAATTTATCAAATTCTTGTTACGTTTATTACGATTACCCACCAACGCAACATTTTTATCCCAAATTTCCCATCTTACGAGATGAAGGTGCAACTCAATTCGATATAAGCATCAAAATATCAGATCCTATAACATGAGCATGCAATAATAACACCAACTATCAAGTTTGAGTCTATTCCCTTTAGCACAAACTGAAAGAAATCTATATATACGTAGTCTTAAGCCATCATCCACGTCTTTTTATAGTTGGCCAACAAGGTATCGCCTTAAGGCACCTGTAATGATGTCCCTATTCCGTAATAGAAGGTGTTTACAAATGTATGAGGGCATTTTGCTGGTTTTTATTGCATATAGATTTCAATGACATTTGACAGATATATTCCCAGACGCATTAGTTTTCATTATACGACGATAGGTGGCGGAATATTGCAGCGTTGATGCTCTTGTGTAAGAAAATGACTAACTGTATAACAGAAAGCGAAATGGGTTATCTGGTTGCATCATCATATAGGGTCGAGAGTACGAGCGCACTTCCCCACAGGTTAACGTGCGGTGTGGCATTATGGGGACTGGCGTCGTCTGGTCCTTGGTCTTCGCAGAGGAAACAACTCGCTGGCAATCGTATTGGAAATGTTGACATTTTGTGTTGCCGCGGGTGCAAAATATTGCGGGATTATTTTACCCACCGGATAGCCGCACTAGTTCCTGGAGGTCCGCCACTTTTTAAATGCACTGTTTAGCGACAATAGGTAGTGTCGAGGAAGCCCATTTCGACAATCCGCCAGGCCTCCCAACTTCCCGGGCCTGACCCTGTCAGGGTCCCTATTCTAAAATTTTTCGTATTAACAACTCTCACATGGTGCAAACTCACGTGCTTTTCGTTCTCCTCACGTGAGTGAGCTTGTGATACGGCTACGCACAAAGGTGAAATGGGTTGAGGAATCCGCTACTCTGCTTACGAGTGCATGTGACAACAGTTTCCGGTTATTTCATTGGGCTTTGCTGAAGAATATCGAATCCAGACGCTTGGCCATGTCGAGACTCAAGTGAGTGTGACGTAGATTAAACTACATAATTGCAATCGTGTGAGTTGAAAGCATTCGAATAAAATAACGTATGCGAGATGGACTGCAATACGAAAAAATCGTGTGTAAAGGTACTGTTAACGGCCAAAGACCAACGGACCTGGGCGATTTAAAGAGGAAAATCACCCACGTTGGAGATGCTAGAAAACACGTGGAAAGGAAGCAATTTCCGCCAGATATGAACTCGTGTGTTGAAGTTTAAGAAAAGTAACGAGTCTGAGAATAAAGTGTCAATGCAATTGAACACCAAAAACCGGAGTTATAATCAAGTAAAATATCGTCATACATTTGTATAGAACCTACAGAACCTTCCCTTACAAACTGATCGAAACTTGGAATCCCATACCTTCTGGATATATGAAACTATTGTAAACTGTAGAACCACAACAACAACAATCTGTAATAATCACGATCGCTACGTTAATAGCCTCTTCTTAAACTATGTTATGACAAAACAACTCTTGTTAATATAGAATCCGTTTTATTGATCCCAGCGGAACGCATATGAGTGTGGTAATAATAATAAAATAACATTCATCATCGAGGAAGTTACGTTTCAAGCACTCATTAACAACCCAGCACGTGTATTTCATCCGTTCAAATTTTAATTGTTTCAGCGGATATAAACGAGGGGTGGGTGGGAAGCGTGGCGAGATTCTTTTTCATCATCTTCTCCTCTCTTTTTTAAAGAGAAAGTTTGCCAAATAACTTTTATCGCTTAATCTTGACCCATTAAGAAAGCGAACTAAGTACTTGAGCAATGCGAGCCAAAGATGAGAAGCGCGTTCTTCTTTCCTTTTATCACTGCAAATTTGTTTCGTAGCTTCATCGCTGCTCTTGTTGTTGTTGTTGTTGTTCCCCTTTGTCAGACAAGCTATTTTCTGGGTCCATGATAAATGCCACCGAATTTCAAGAGCCAGGCTCATTTTCTCACACTCTTTTTAATTAGAAAATAAGCCAGGGGAAAAAAACTTTTTTAAAAAAGGAGGAACCCCCAGAGCCAGCCAGCGTTGGCACGGAACAAAAGACGACGACGACGGCGCGGGGAACCGGGGCGCGTTGGCCTATTAATCGGCTGTCAGGCCTAACGACACTTCTCTCTCAGTTGCCTTGGAGACGAAAAGCGAGGATCTTGACCTTGCCCCCACTCCCACGCCGTCATCAACATCACCCCCTAGCTTCATCGACGTATACGGCGGGGAGCGAGTGATTAGGCCTAATGCACGCAATTAGGCCTAATGTTCCTCTTGTCTGCTATCTGGACGTAAGGGGCTCCATCTTTCAGACCCCGTATTCCGAGCGCCGGGATTAATGTCAGAAACGCGGGCTGGCCGACCAAAAGGGAAAGTGCAACCCGATGGAGTCGCCAGCCAGTCCATCTTCGAGAAACAAAAGGAAAGTTCGGGGGAGGTCAGAGGTGTGCCGACCCGCTTATTCCCCGCACGAGGTGTCGCCATCGTCGCTTAAGGCAACACTCCATTCCAGCTGCCCAAGTCGATCGTCTGCAACAGAAACGGTTCTTTAAAAATTGGTGATGGTGCAAATGGACCCACGTCACTAAATCGAACAATGGGGTTGGTTGAGCAGACTGGAACCTCCAGATTGGTGTATGAAGTCGGTGGTTAAGAGGCTCGAATAGCAAGTAATCGGTGCAGAGTTTGACGTTTTTAAAAATTTCTTGGGGTCCACTTTTTAGAACTAAAAATGGTTATCGAAGAAGAAGAAGAAAAGATGTCCTGGGCTGGTATGGAATGATTTTTTGGATGAGGAGAGACTGAATCTAGACAGCCCTGATGGATAGGGTGGCTACTGTGCATGATTTATGAAAAGAAAAGAAGGTTCAAATGAGTCGTCAACTGAATGGCGGTTCAGTTATGGGCTCTTTTTCTTCTTTGGGTCTACGTGATCTGGTCATGGTTGATGTATTTTCTTGGGTATAAAGGGCTTTAGAACCACAACTTGGACCTTATGCTGAAATTCTTGGAGGAAAAAAAAATGATAACTTTCCAACTACAAGAAATGCTCCTTGCAATACGCCAAATATGATGTAAAATGGTTTCATGAAAATCATATTAACGTTTTCCCCAAATCTTAATCCAATTGAAAATGCCTGAGGATGCCAGCTTTACAAAGAACTGATAAATGCAATTATGGGACAATATTCAAGTCAAATACCCCCTTCATATTTTTCTTGATTTAATGTCAAACAGTATATTTGAAATTATCAGAAAGCCCCACGACGTAGAAATGTATGGACACCATTTATTTTGCAGAATGAGCTGATAATTTTGGCCAAGCTGAATGTACGAGGGTTGTCGGAAAAATAATGCCTCCGCGGTTATTGGATTGAATGGCAGTTTAGGATCCTCTTCTGCAGCACGATAACGTCCACCCGCACACGATCGCCACACATCATAGGCATTGCAGCGCCTAAAGTTCAAAGATGAAAGAACTTGCATCTTGCAACTTTCACCACTTCCCAAAGAAAAAAAAGAGCACCTTAAGGGACATGAGTTGCGTTCTGACAATGAGGTTAAAGCTGCCATTTCATTATCCTGGTGTCGACAACAACCTCGGAATTCCTCTCCGACGAGTTCACCCGACTAATCATGCGTTGGCGCAATGCGTGGAAAGGGATGGGGACTATGTCGAAAAGTGAATAGTGCATTACATACAGAACCAATGTAAGTGCCAGATACAAAAAGAATTTTGAAAATCGGTTAACAAATAAAGTTACAGCTATGGAGGCATTACTTTTCGAACAACCCTCGTGCATCTCCAATTTCATTAAAAATTTATGAAAACAAAAAGATGACGCAAGTTTTAATGGATATTTGATAGTTGAATACATTTGCCTATCATGTTTGAAAAGGATTTTTTTTCTGTTTCATTACTGTTTTTGGAAAAATGTAAATGAATTTTTAATTTCGTCCGTCCCACGCGTCACATTTTTCTCCACCACGTGCGTGACGCCCCATTTACGGTACATTGGGCATATAATTCCCGGGGCGCTTCCAAAGGAATCCAAGGTGGATGGCGGGGATAAGACAGAGGAGCCAACTGGGACATAGTTGAGACGTTGCCGATACGATCCGTAAATATCGTTCACGAGGCTATCAGTTCTCGGGTGATTGTTTCGCAGTTTGCAAAAAGTCCTCTCGACCTGAACTACAGGACTCTGAACGTTTGTGGCGCAATGGAAATCGCTGTTCGTCGTTTCGACGGAAGAGGAGGAGGACTAGCAGAGTTCCATTAATACCGTTATTGCTTCTTAGTTGCCCATATGTTATTCCAAATGAGTTCCCATTTGCGGTCGGGACAGACAAGGTGTTTTGAGCAAGAGTCACGGTGAAAAGCGTCAAATTTGAATTCCTAAGTGAATAAAAGAGCACAGTGAAGGAGTCTCTGTCACGATGTTTCCCCATGTCATACGCACGCACACACGTTTACATACGTACATAGACAAAGAGAGTCGGGAGGAGATGGCGGTGGTGGTGGGGCATTGTTTTTATCAGAGCAATTCATCGTTATGATGGCAATTGCATTCCGTCCCCCAGGGAAAAGGGAGGGAAGACACTCAATAAGTCGGTCGCTGAAGGGTTTCGGCGCGGTTGCCATGGCGACCGGTGCCAGCGAACACAATCGTCGCTTTGTTTATAGAAATAGACGTCAACTCCCGAGTCTCCAGACGGGACCCGGTAATCATTAATTTTGCATATCAATGCTCCTTGGTCGCCTGATAAGACAGACGAATGGAATTTATCATTGCCTAACTCTCTCTAGCAGGAGCTTCGCATTTTGCACACGAGCCAAGGGGAGGCGCTCCATCCAACCAACGCGTACTCTAGCGGCAACAACGTCAAACTTGCAACCACCATCGCTGCCCTTGCCATTTTCCTTCTCGTGTGGTTCCATTTCTTCCACACGCCAATACGGGACGATATGAACAAGCGCGTTAACTGAATCCCCTCTCTGTTTAGGCAATGTTAGCTCATTCCAAAGGGATCCCCAAGCCCGTATCCAGCTTTTTTGTTTTTGTTTTTTTTAAGAGGAATATCAAATACAGGAATCTTTGACTTTAACGAATTTTCGATATTGCCCTATACTTTCCGAGGAATGTAGTCATCGGAACATTTCCTATAGGCATTTTCCTGTATAGCTTTCAGCACCATCTGCGAATTTCTTTTCAATATTATGAATAAAAATTGCTTCCCATCCTCAAAACGTCTTCCACAAACTGGTCATTTGGTTAAAAAGTCACACGGAGCCTATCTGGCGAATACAGTGTGTCCACAAATTAGACTCACGTGATAAAATATATTATCTATTAAAATAATAAAACAGTTGTATAATTTAATTAATAAAATAATAATATATTAAAAAAAGTTTTAATTTATAAATATATTTATTTTCATTAAATTAATTAGTATTTTTGTCGTAAAATGATTATCTGATGTCCTATAATTTTAGACTCAGCATCCGCCATTGTTAATTTTTTAATTGCTGTCTTAATTTGTGCTGCAGGTATTATTAAATAACATTTAAATAATTTTTATATAATAATAATAATAATAATAATAATAATAATAATAATAATAATAATAATCTATCTAAACCCTCTTAATTAGTAAAAATAATTATACCGAGTATGAAAAGGGACAAATTGATGCATTGAAGGAACAGGGTCTGTCTACTAGAACAATAGCTAGCCGCCTTAATCTATCTCAAACTGTAGCTCAACATTATATTACCCAGGGACGCGGGTTCGACCCTGGCCGAGGACGACGAGGATTTTTTCAGGGGGGAAATCCTGAGATCACGCACTTCCTTCGGAAGGGAAGTAAAATTGTTGGTCCCGTGTAGTCGTTTGCCGGCTGCACGTTAAAGAACCCTTGCGAGGCAAAATTTGCGGCCCCTATAACGCCGTCCTGAAATGACCATGGCAGTTGAAAGGGACGTTAATACCAAACAAACCAACCTTATATCACCCAGGGAGCTGACTACTGCACCAAAAAACACACTGGACGGCGACAGAAGTTGAAATGTCAACAGAAACGAGCGATTATTACAGAAATAAATAAAAAGCCCACATCCTACAGACAACTACCAAAAGACCCAACCATTGATGTATCAAAGTATACAATTGAAAAGGTTCTGAAGACTTGTGGACATTTGGTGTACAAGAAAAGAAAGAGTGCCCCAAGGTTGACGAAATCTGCCCACAAGAAGAAGAGGCCCAGAGAAGAATCATCTATAGTGATGAGAAGAAGTTCAAACTTGATGGCCCAGATGGTTGACAATACTACTTGCACCAAGAGGATGAAGAGTTCTTCCCAAAACGGCAGTGTGGAGGCGGTAGTGTCATGGTTTGGGCTGCTTTCAGCTGGAGTGGCAAAACTCCAATAGCATTCATCAATAGTAGGATATCAAAATATGCTACAACAGTCGTTTTTGCCATTTGCTGAGTGTATCACTGGCTCTTCATGACAGTTTCAACAGGATAATGCCCCAATCCATGCTTCCTCTAGCACACAAAAATGGTTTAACGACAATGGTGTTGATGTTTTACCCTGGCCAGCACTTTCTCCAGACATAAACCCAATTGAAAACCTATGGGGAATGCTGGCCAGGGATGTTTACAAGCAGGGAAAAACTTTTTCCACAATTCAGGAATTGAAAACTGCAATTCTTGAGTCGTGGGAAAAAATACACGATAAACAATTAAAAAAATAAGTTGAAACAATGCCTAATCGAAGTTATGAGGTCATTGTTAATAACGGACAGATTATACATTTTGAATTGTTTTGACATGAGTCTATAATTTATGGACACGTAAATTCTTATTGTTTTAGAATTTTTTTGTTTTTTTATTAGAAATATCATACATTTTGTTGTTCTATTTAATTAATTTATTATTTCTAGTTGTAAATATTATAATTTATAGAGTAATAATATAAAAAAATAAGTGAGTCTAAAAATTTGTGGACACACTGTACGATGCTTGGTCAAAAATTCGTCTACAAGGGTCGATGTATGGAACGACGTATTATCTTGGTGCTGCAAAATACAAGAATTGAGCTTCCACAAATCTGGCCTTTTCCAACGCTTCAGCACAAGAATTTTCATTGGCAACGCAAAATTTGAGGCAAACTCAATGTTTGATATTTTGTGAGGTCGGCTAATAAAAACCAACAACTGTAAACAAAATAACCGACAGATCGCAGTCTTAGAACCAAAAAAAAAAAAAGAAATCATACCTTTGACGCGTGCTTTTAAATGAAAAGTTCCCGATATTTATTTGTCAGAATGTATATACTCGTGTATTATTTTCAAATTCTTTACACTACTCTTGTGGCGCCTAAAATATGAATTTCCGACCAATGATACCCTGTCTCAAAATACTCAAGTTTTACAGCCCTCTACCATCTATAGAATTTGGACCCAAAAGTTGTGTACGCACGAATCTAGAGATTTCATTTCTGTCGAATCAAATTCTGAAGAAAACACATATTCATAAACCTCAAACCAGTAATTCGTCGCCCAGAATATAACATGATGGTGAGATCTGAAGTATAAAACTGTCATACGCTCTATCCATTATTTTTCTCTCGAACTTTTATAGACAAGATCTAAATCAGCTCAATAAAAATAAATGCATTAAGATGACAATAAAGGCTCTTAAATATACGTCTACTCTCATTTTAGAATCAAGAACGTGCCCTATTCTTGCAACAATGCGTTTAGAATGAGAAAAATGTTGTAGTAGCCCTGCCTTTTGTTTATTGATCGCTGTGCAGTTATCTTCTGTTGTTATTGCTCGAATGTAGGGATTGAAGAGAATGAGAGGGAGAGAGAGAGAGATGTGTCTACATAGGAAGGGTACTGGAGAGAGAATGGTTGGTTGGTGGGAGGATATTACGCGCGGGGGGGGGGGGGGGGGTGAGGATGGGGTAGGGAAAGGGAGGTAGAGAGTAGTAGAAGGGTCTCTCTCTTCCTTCCCTTTACCCGTTGTGTGTCGAGTGAGGCAAATGAAACGCCCGTCTGCCTCTGCTAATTATTCCAGCGACTTTCTCGGGCACCATTTCCTGATGGCGGAGGCGACGGGTGGGTGGAGACGGGTGGGCGACTTGCTTCCGAGGCCCATAAATTATCCGTGAGCAGCCGCTGCATTAGAAACGAGCTTCCGATTTGTCAAAGGTCCTTGGCGCGCGATAAATTATGGCGCTTCTTTAAAACATTCATCAATAATATCGAGACTCCCCATTCACAAACCCTACTTTAGGGAAAAGAAATACGGATGGATGGATGGTTGGAGGGAATATTTAAAAAGCGAAAACAGGAGGAGGTTCCACGAAAATAATCCATTTCTAAAAAGCTCGTGGCAAGGACAGATTATGTAAACACGTGTTTCAAAAAATATATTTGTCTTAGGAATAAAAACAGACCTGATGGAACGTTGTCATTCACAGATAAGCCACACACAGGCAACGGTGTCTGGGTAATGCAGCAAGTGCCACCTCAGCTGCTTAACGCTAGATAGACAACGTTCGTCAATATTCGACGAACATGAGAAAAAAAATATTGTAACTTTATCTCATTAGGGCTATTTAGCTTGAGCTGATGTGCCAACTTATAGGCTGCTGGATTCTTTCACTGGAGCGTTTTCTTCGGGAAATATGTGTTTTAAATTTTGAAATATCGCATCATTATTTGTCGTTTCGACAAATGGTTACTTTTGTGTTAGTTTTTGCTATTGCATGTTAATTGAATACGGTCAAGCCTCCTTATAACAAAATCACTGGAACGTGTAAACATTAGTTATGCTCAAGATCAAAGTAAAAGTTCTTATAGGGAAGTATTTATGACACAGGAGAAGCTCATTGGCCTTTCGGTTATTTCTAAAGAATGAAACTGCCAACAAGATCGATGTGTGATAAATACTAGACGATTTTGCTAACAAAAGTTAAAAATGTTGTTGTTGAAATCGGTCGAAATGAGTGCAACTCAGCGTCAATTATCCGAATCTATTATTAAAAAAAAAAAAAAAAAAATTCTTCAGCCCACTACATTATACGAGGCCTGTCCGGAAAGTATCCGGATTGAGGCTACAAAAAAAAAAAAAAAAAGGAGGGTGGGTTCGAACTCCAATAAATGTTTAGTCACCTTCAAAATAAGCACCGTGTGCAGCAACGCATTTAGCCCAGCGTTGCTGCCATTGGTCGAAACAAGTAAGGAATGCCTCCTTTGGGATGGCCAAGAGCTCCGCCGACGCTTTTTGTGTTGTCACGTCCACATCCTCAAATCTCCGTCCTTTGAGCGCTTTATTTCTTGATCTTCGGAAATGCAAAGAAGTCTCACGGAGCTATGTCTGGTGTGTAGGGAGGCTGCCTGACCTCAGCGATGTGGTGTTTTGTCAAGAATTGCTGCACGATGTGCACTGTGTGCACCATCCAATTTCCAGAAGCCCACATTATTGGCCGTTTCCGTCGAACTGCATCACGCAACTCCCTCAGCACGTCAGGGTAGAATTCTTTATTATTTGTCCTTTCGGGGCAAATGCTCCAGGTTTTCTGTCATTTTCACACGCCGCGAGATAAGAAAAACGTTCTGCTTTAGCGTGTTACAACAATTGCATGCGGCAATCGTAACAGCTGCAAATTTCATTACGTCATCAGCAGAAATGTCGTCACAAGATCGGATAAGAAAAAGGTGCAGCGAGCTCTACTTTTTTTTTTTGTAGCCTCAATAATCCGGATACTTTTCGGACAGGCCTGGTATATGTAAAGCGAAACTGTTTATCCATCAACTAAGTTTCTACATTTAGTTTCCTTTTTTATTTACTGTTCCGTTATAGAAAGGTTCGACGTTTCGTTCAGATTTTTATTGCCTACAATAATCTCCTTTAGAAGGGTGTTGACTGACTATGTATTTGTATGAATTCTATAAGAAAAGAATAATGCCTACATTGCCTAATAGCAAATCAAAATCATAGATGTTCATTATCATCAAATATGATGTACAATGACAAAACTTTAAATAAATTTCTAGTTTTGAATTTGTGGTTTTATTAAGTAATCCTCTATGCATTATTTGTAATTAACAAAACTGCTTTGATATTCTTATTCGAAAAAAATACATGCTCGTCGAAATGACGAATTGAGAAACATTACCTATGCAGGTAGGGTTAAGAAAGAATGATATAAAGTGATAAATCCAATACAAGGAGAAAGAGTGTTACAACTCCCGCGAGTGAAGGACTGGGTCGAGTGGAAAAAACGTAGAAAACAAGGGGACGTGCAGCATCAGCAGAAGCAGGAGCCAGTGGAGGAGATAACGCTGTCGAGAGCAAATGTACAAACTGATGTTATCACGTTTGAGGTTTCCATTTGTTTATTGCCAAGAGTGAGCGCCCTCGGTTAATTAATTAGTTCCAATGGCAAACGTTCCATCTAGGTGCGCTTCACGTGACCTATACGGGGACATAGGGGGCCAATGAGGACAGGGGAGGGACGGGGGGAAGTTCCGCGGTAGTAGGGTCCCACCCGCCCACGTCACCATGAGTGATGCCTCTACCTCCTCCGCTTATTACCTCTGGTTAATTTAAATTTCCTTATCTACGTAAAATGCGAAATCCTCGTGGACGCGTCGAGCGAATGGTTAATGAGCACAGCACTGATAGCGAATCCGCGAATATCAAAAGAATTTTTTAAAAGAGGACCACCATTAGTATTGTTGTTTTCGTAATTATTATTATTATTATGAATAAGATAAAAGCCACTAGTTTCAACATGTTTATCCGCCACAAGATGAGATGATGTATCAATTTCACTATTTTAAAAGCTGAATTCCAGTTGAAGGTCGAAATTTATGATTATCCAAAAATCCAATCAACTTAAAATTATTAAATAGTGGAATAATGGAACTACTTATGGTTTTAACATGCCCGTCTGTCCCTTTCATAGTTTCTACACTTTTTTGACGAAGAAGTTTCAAGTTCTTCATAGCTTACTATGGACTTGTCCTGCTTCACTATTCAGTTTGTTTCTAATTAACCCACTGGGGTGAGAGTCAGAGGGGTTCATCATGTTTATAGGTATGCAAAATGAATGAAATTCGGTCGACAAAATCTACACTGCTAAGAAATTTGGGCCAAATGGTTCCAATGGGTCGGATTTGTGGGAAGAGCGTTACTGGTCTTTAGAACAATTAACGTTTTCAGATGGTACCATATAGCATGTAACATATCATTCGATCGCAAACGATGAGGAACGGTGGAAGATAAGAGCTCTCTTTTATTTTCTACAATGGGGAAAATCAATTTTTGATTAAAAATGGGAGTTAAAAAGTGCGTATAAAAAGGATAAAAGAAACTGAAGGCTCCCGCTACTTTTCTATGCCTTCTTTGGGAGGATTAATTTCTTGCTATTATTAAAGCCATCATCAACGCTCCAAACAACAGCCGAGCCGCTCTTGATTTAAAAACAAATCTAAGAAAACAAAAGCATTCAAGTCTAGCAATATGGTGAATTTTTAAGCAGCAAGGAAGGGGCCCTTTGTCTCTCTCTCTCTCTCTCTTTCCCTTTTCCCGTTAACGCCCACCATCGGATTTCTCGGTGCGTCGATGACGTGTGAAGTTCATTTGATTTATTGCGACATCATTCAAAGTACAATCTTTTTTTCTTTTTAAAGTGGATATTCATCTTGATCAATTGTCGAGAGTGCGAGTGGATCGTAATTAACTATTCGATCGGGCAGGGAGTAGAGGAGGAGGAAAGAGAAAAAAAAGAAAGCGCCTTTAGCTGTCACGTGACATTGCTATCGTTTCAAACCTGTAACGTACTAATCGTCTTGACGCTTAATGCAATTAATCTTCGATACCAAAATTCTACCACCCTCTCATGCTGGAATCTAAGATTTTATATTGAAACGAAGTAGGCAATGCAAAAAATTTTTACTACAGCTACAACAACGCTTTTTCGGCTAAAATTAAATTACCTCAAAGGCATCCGATTGAACAAATAAGGAAAACTCTTTGGTGGACTTCGCATTATCATATAGAGGGTGCTGCAAATAAATACAGACAGTACTGCTGGTTAGCCTATCCGCTCATACATCGTTACATCATATTTCGACCACTGTTAATCAAATTTATGGATCATTATTGGTAGAAATATGATTAACAATGGTCGAAATATGCTGATGAGCGGATAGGCTACCCAACAGTACCAACGCCTCCTAAAGATAAGGCCTGAGCCACGGCCTTCTAGATGCTACCAGGCCTGAACATGGAAAAGATAAAACATTATTACGTCAAACTGGTGGTGCTATTACAGAAGTTAGTTCAACGTCACAATCTTAGTGCTTCAACAATACAGTATTGACGTCATGTTCAGGCCTAGTAGTTTCTAGGAGGCCGTGCCTGAGCCGTGACCATCGAGAGAGAAGGCCTCCGCAATGAAACTGAATACATTGTTGCATCACACAGATAGTGCATTGTTATTCGTATTTCTACCAATAATAAGCCCTGAATTTGCACTATCTCTGATGATGTAACAATGTATTCAGTTTCATTGCGGAGGCCTTCTCTCTCGGTGGTCACGCCTGAGCCAACGCCATCTAAAAAACAAAGCCTTCTCACTGCCTGTGGACTGCGTCATCAAACCAGGGCTGACAATCCAACTTTCATTGTTTACAACAAACGAAAAAAACGCTGATTACAACAGGTGCTTTTTCGTTTGTTGTAAACAATGAAAGTTGGATTGTCAGCCCTGGTGTGATGACGCATGATCAGGCTTTGTTTTTTAGGTGGCTTTGCCTGAGCGCGAAAACGTCTTACATTGTTACATCATCCGAAGATACGTTTAATTGCATTTCAGGGCTTATTATTGGTAGCAATGCGATTAAACGTATCTTCGGATGATGATGTAACAATGTATGACGTTTTCGCACTCAGGCCTTATCTTTAGGAGGCGTTGACAGTACTGCCCTGTATACAGGGTGAATACAAAAAGTCTGAACCCCCTTTTATTTTTTGAACCGAAGCAGATATGTCAATTTTGATGAATCCAATGAATAGGAAGTTGTAGGTGGCCTATCCCATGGTGCACTTTTCATCATCTCAAATATGCAAATTAGGACACATTCAAAATTTATCTCAAAAACCGTAAGGGATAGAGAAAAAAACCCAATCGCAAATTTGTTCAGCATAAAAAAACAAATAAAAAAAAATCATCCAAATCGGACCAACCAATCACCCACAATCACGTGGTAAACTGCTGGTAGCTTACAAACAGTCACACTGCACAAGGAAAACTGAATGTTGATATTTCCACCATGTAAAGCATGCAAATCAAAAAATTAACATCAATTACCATACTCACATTCACTTTCATGCGGAAAAGCAAATAAAAGGCATGTTTTGGCGTCAGTTAGGTTCCGTGCCCAATTGTGTTATGGTGATTGTGGCGTCAGTTCACCACGTGATTGTGGGCGATTGGTTGGTCCGATTTGGATGATTTTTTTTTGTTTTGTTTGTATTTTTATGCTGAACAAGTTTATAATTGGGTTTTTGTCTCTATCCCTTACGGTTTTTGAAATAAATTTGGAATGTGTCCTGATTTGCATATTTGGGATGATGAAAAGTGCACCATGGGATAGGCCACCCACAACTTCTTATTCATTGGATTCATCAAAATTGACATATCTGCTTCGGTTCAAAAAATAAAAGGGGGGTTCACCCTGTATATTTGCAGCACTCTGTACATATTCGACAAATAAAATAAAATTTTAAAATGCAATAATGGCAAAGTATGTGCAGTCATTTGATGCGCTTTGCACAAAACAAAGTGGGATTTTTGATTTATAATGAAGAAATTTGAAATAGAAATATTGAGTATAAAGAGAAAGAATTGATGCATTCATTTCAGTTTTTCTTTCTTATTTTATGAATATTAGCAACAACAACAACATCAACCCTGTATTTATTAAATATTTTATTCACCTCAATACACTTTAAGTAATAAGAGGAAAAAAAGGGTTTTTTTTTTGCAAGCCATGCTTTTATAATGTTTTATTTAGTGAGCTAAATACAGCTTAATTTTGCAACAATAAACAATAGATACATTTAACTCTCGTTATAACGAATTGTTTGTTGTGGCAATTGGACAATTCGTGGTAATAAATTAGTATCCTTAGAACACGAACCAGTGAACCGATTTTTTTTGAATTTTTTTTTTTATTTAACACGCATTTTCAGAGATCCTATATACGTATGTGTCAAGTCTCAGCTTGTCGGGAAGTTGGTTTAATATTGATTACAAGATTTGACCTAAACAAACTAACAAACATTGCAAGTTAAATAAATAAAAGCTTTTAATAATTAGATACAAAGTTTCCAATAAATTTCCCCTAAAAAAAAAAATATTACTTGACCGGCGTATCCCAGGGTTGTCGACTCGTCCAGGATAGTTGAAAAAAAAAACAAAAACACTTGTAAAGTTCAAAATCATTTATATAAAATCAGCGACGGTGGACGTTGTCACAACAAAGAAAAAATCTAACAATGGGTTATTTCCCGATTATACAAAATTCTATACAATGGGTTCGCTTCTAGTTTGTACATAAAATCATCATATAGTCCCGTTGGCAACCAAAAATGTGTAACAGAATTTCCAAAATATATTTGTCGAAAATACACGAGTTTAGTCCGGTTACGAAATTTCTAGATATACTTATTAAATAATATAACATAAAACCTAATTAAACTATTCTTGGGACACCAAATGGCGCCGTTGGGGTTCGAGAGCGAGTGAGCGGCGATATTTGAATAGTATCCCTGAATGAGATATCATCATGTTGTCGGGAAGGTGCTATTGCTATGCGTCTCGTCTTTACGTACTAAAGCGCTACTAAAATGTTTTATGCGAATGCGATTCCCCCATGGCGGCATCTATTTTGTCATTAAGTTTGTTCATTATGAACACACAAAAAAAGTCCCCATCAGATTACACTACATATTTTGCGATTCATTTCGCTTTGTTACGTTTGGGTCATCTGGTATTAATCGTCATTAGTGCTGTTTCACTAAAAGAGATAGATACACGTACAGTATATATTTTTACAACAAAGAACTAATAATCCTCTATTTCTTTCACTTAAAGTTCTAGAAGCCCTATAGTGCTTAAGAGACTTACAAAAAGGTACCATACGACTAGTTTAGTAGTACGAGTTGAAGCGGGTCACTGTTGGTTCGGCAACACGGTTACTCCGGCAAAGCTTTAGAACCAATGAAGCCTCATGAAGTAGCAGCTTACTGAAAAGCTTTACTTTTGACATTTCTTATGAATGACTGGCGACGCGAAAGCTAAACACTGTGTCTGTTAGTTCCGTGTTCAAAATAACGTAAAACATGTACAGAATATAATGATCAGTGTGATCCAATGGTTTCTATGTAGCACAAGAACGACATAATGCTTCCCTGAGAATGCAGCTGCCTAAGCATTCTCTGAGGTCTTCATTTTCTTTGCATTTTGGCAACGGCAGCCAAAGGCGAAGATAGCCGTGTGAGAGGGTTAGAGTGGGGAGGACTCTGTTTCGGCTGCATTGTCATAATTTGCATGAGAACAAAGGCGCTTCCATCTGGTCAGTTTCAAGCCAGCCAACGCCAGCAGCGACACCAACCAAGCAGCGGCAGCAAAAGGCGTGAATCACGTAATTTAATCACAATAACGTCATTTAGGAGTCGTTCCCGACGGTGAGGTTGGAGCGCCTTCATCCGGGCACTTCGTGCGTGTTTGCTGGTAACACGACACCGTCTGGGGGTTATTAAGGGTTCCCTTAAATCACTCGCTCAACATACTGGTCCTGATGCCTCCACACGAGGCTCACATCACCGCCATCTGGCCGATTTCCACTCAAAATTAAAATTAGAGAACAGGCAGAGAAGCACGGCCGCCTTTTACACTCTCGGCGTATTCTCGCGGTAATTCTCACCCACCTGCGTACTGGAGTCCTAATGATTGCAAAATCCGGTGCTTTCGCCTTTTTAAGCAATCACCAACCGACCGGAGCCTCGTCCGTTGGTTGCTGGTTGAGGCCAAATGCAAAGACAGGCGAGCGAATTACGCGCTTTTAATTCCCTTTAGGCGAGGCAAGGCGGCGGTGGTGGTGGTGGTGGTGGTGGTGGTGGTGATGGTGGTGGTGGTGGGAGGGTTCCACGAACAACCTCCTGCTTGTCTCGGTTGATAATTAATGTTTCGAGCCGAGAGGAACGAGGAAGAGAGGCGATCTCTCATGCAAATTGATCACTCATTTGTCATTGGTCGACGCTGGCAAGCGGTGGCCACTCTGCCCACTGTTCCGAGATGGCAGGTGGAAAAGAGCTGACAGGGCCATCCTTCTTAAAACCCCTTTCCCGATGCTTCAAAATGCTAATTAGCTTCTCGCAGTCTCGTGGGAAGAGACCCAAGAAAAATGACAATTTCCAAAGTGTGCACATGCACTATCAATCAATCAACCTATTTCCATGGCTGCAACTTCCTTTGGGGACAAACAAACGGCCAATGTCCAAAGCATTACATTGTATCCAAAGAAGCCAATGAAAGAAGCATTTTTGAGTGGTACCTCAAAAGATGGAAACGGCAGCCTAAGTTGGTCTTTAAATGGAGGGAACTTCAAAAAGATGAACATTTTTTTCTCAGGCGATTTCTCCCTACAGGGATTCACCAGCTGTTTACTAGAGGACTCATAAGATGATGGGAGTCATACTCGCGTCTGTTTATTCCAGCTCAGTTGCAATCATAGAAGGCTTAAGAATATAAAAAAAAGGAAATGCATGTAACGCTGCGAATGAAAAAGCAAATGCAACTTTTGCATATACAAGGGTTCAGTCTCATCTGAAATAACGACAGACTGTGCTCTTAACGTAAGGTTTTGTAAACTAACATAACCGGCTAATTACACATTCATTATATTTACCCATATCCTATCACTTGTATTTGTCTTTTGTTAACGTCACCAACGTGCTTATGATGCAGTGAATGCATCGTTGCAAAGACGATGTTCTTGTTAGAAACAACAACGGAAGCAGAAGAATAGATATAAACAAAAAGGGAGGAAATGAAAATGCGTGCGAGCATGACTTAGGAAATCATTTGACTTTTTCTCTTCCTACTTCTGCCTATATATTTAGGAGGAGAGCCAATGATATATTCCATGCCCTAACCGGTCAAGTACGAGATGATTCACTCGAAAGAGGCCCCGAATTTGTCTTTTACTCCAACATTTGTATTTATTTATGACCGAAGCAAATATTGTGCAATGAAAGAAAAGGGAAAACCTCTAATACACACAAAAGGAGAAAAATTGCAATGCCGGATACCAGGAAGCCATCAGCGGTGAAAGACAAAAGTAAAAATTTTTTCCTAATTTATTTATTTATTTATTTATTTATTTATTTATTGGCCTACCATTCACTAGGAGTGAAGGTCTGTGTTCATTTCCGAAACTCGAAATTTTTTTTTTCTGAAATTGACTTAGCTCATGATTCGAAAAGATATGTTGAAATTTGGGAAAAAAATACGTATAAAGGGTGGTCCATCTAAGTGTAGACATGGAAATATCTCGAAAACAAAGCATTGTATGAAAAAATATCCAAAATCAAAAGTGAATTACTTCGCGAGGGAAAATTCATTAGCCAAAAAATTATCACAGGGGGGGGGGGGGGCGTTGAAATTTTAAATAGGAATCCCTACTTTTAATTGTATATTCAGTTTGTACACAATATTGAAGAAATGTTTTATTCTTGGTGGGTTTTTTTTTCAATTGCTCCAACCGTTTTAGTAGATATGGAACTTTTAAAGTTTTGAACCCAATTTTATCGCTGAAGACAAAGAGAGAGAGAGTGGGTCTTACAGACATTACTCCTATTCTACTTTTTAATGGTCTTTAAGAATCCCAAGTCAAGGTTTCAAAACTCCAATATTTTTCAATACACACACACAGAGACTCTGCCTCCATAGGATTGCTGCCTCCAAGACTTTGTTTGTGCACTAAAAAATTTTGAATTTGAATTTTTGAAATTCTGACTTCGGATTCTTAAAGACCATCAAAAAGTAGATAGGAATGTCTGCAAGACCTACCCTCTCTCTATCTCTTTGTCTTCATCCATTAAATTGGGTTCACACGTTGAGTGCTTCTATCTCCTAAACGGTTGGATCAATTGAAAAAACACCAAGAATAAAACATTTCTCGAATATTATGTACAATCTGAATATACCATTAAAAATAAGGGTTCCTATTTAAGATTTCAAAGTTGCCCTCCACCCCTCATAAGGGGGGGGGGGACTAATTTTTTGGTTGATGAATTTCCATCGGGAAGTAATTCACTTTTGATTTTGGACATTTTTTTCGTACAATACTTTGTTTACGAGATATTTCCATGTCTACACTTAGATGGACCACCCTGTATATGTACAGTCGGGTGCAAAAAGGCTTTTACCTGCTCCGTAGGGGCAGAGCTTAGCGGATGTTGATCGGTTGCAAAATCAGGTACTTGTACTGAGAGTCATGTCAGATTAGAATGGACCCGTCCCTTCTTAATGAAAATAGGAGGTATACGCCTGGGATGAGCTCTCTCCTGACAATAATAAGCGATAGCGGCTAATAACAGTATCGTTATGGTCTCTGCCTACTGCCTCGAATGGCAGAGTTCGAATCCGAAATGGACAGACATTTTTTTTATTTTTTTGTTCATTATCGCGTTTTTGACTTCTTAAAAACACCATAAACAGATTAAATTTTTTTCATCCAAGTGTGCAATTTGATCTGTTTATTTGAGGGTTTAAAAAACTTTTCATGTTAATTGTATCATGGCATGCTTTATTCTATATTTTAGTTTTTAACATAATATACACTAATTCATACCACCGTCACTTTTACAAAAATCCTCCTTTGTTCAAATGATGTAATATTCTCTACTATTAAAATATATAATCCTATAGACCTTTTTTTCTAAAGTTTCGTGTATTTATCCGCATCGCGGCGCCATATGTTCGAATGCCAGCTATGGCGAACGGAAGTCGGCCTCCTAGCGGTAAATTATGGCAACTCCACCCCAAAAAATTCATTAGGAAGCTAAAACCTTCCTGAAGGATGGCCGGCAATGACATCGAATTAACGTGTTTTATTTCTTTGACGATTATCATTATTTTTTTGGTTTCAATTTATTTTGTTTTTGCAAAAATAGCTATAACTTCCACCTCTATAGATCTTTTTTTTTAAAGTTTCGGTATTTATCCGCATCGCGGCGCCACATGTTCAAATGCCAGCTATGGCGGACGGAAGTCGGTTTCCTAGCGGTAAATTATGGCAACTCCACCCAGAAAAAAAGGTCTATATATTAAAACGCAAAGCATTTTTGTAAGAGCAAAATTGGCACTTCTGCGCATGGGCATCTGAAGCCAACAAAGACAATTCATCAGAAGCCAGGGATTGTTGTAATGAGACAATATTCAATCATTGTTTTGAATTAAATAAACTGAAGATTTGCAGAAAGAAATAAACTGTCTTGAACATTTTATGACGTTTCCTTGTGACTACTGAAAAAACTCTGAAAATGTTATATCATTAGAAAGAGCTTTAAAAACTGATCACTTTATCCGCTGACACTTTGTCTCAGTTTAATACTTTCAGAGAAATTTAGTTTAAAGCTATTTTGATTTTATATATTAACTCATTTCTTTTCTTTGTTCATAATGAGATATTTAAGCTCTGACAATTTTTTATTTTATTATTTTTTAATTAAAGAGATGGGGATTAATAATAAGATGAGTTGTTCTCCGTCAAATTTTGACGGGATCCATCTAGTTATATAATAAATTTAAAAAAAATTTTCGGATGGTTTTGGCATAATTGTCGTTGATTATTTTATATACACAAAATACACAAAAAATGAGACTTGTAACCTTTCAAGCAGTCAAAAGAAAATAGCTTCCACTTACTGCACCTGTAAATCACTTCCGCATCACACCATAACGAGCGCTGCATCAGCTTATCTCTTGATCACGCATATAATTATATCGATATTGTGCACCATTTATGTTACACTATTAGCCAAATAGATTAGTTTCTTATTAATAAGACAAAAATTCTCATCAGAACACCCAAAATAATCTTTTTGTCAACATAGTTGAGCACGTGACGTAAAACTTGCCTTCCCCCGATGCTAAGCAACAACTTAATGGTGACGTTCCATAGTAAGCGTACTCGACTAGATACCTGGAAAAAGTAATCCCGTTGGATTGAAGTATTGTAAGGAAGCCGAACAATTTTGACTTAGGTCAAAACCTTTATGCACCCGACTGTACATAAGTGACCAATTTTGTGTAGCTAATTCCTCGAAAACGGCAAATAGCAGAACCGAATAAAAATTACACATACTTAGAGGAAACCTTAAATTGTGCCTTTGCGTATATTTTATGTCAATTCCATAAGCCTTTTTAGCTGTAGCCTTAAAAATGGCTGAAGCATTCATTTCATCGATCCAAACACAATAAAAACGACATGAACGGCCTCCTCTCATTGAAATGAACCGTTTTTGGAAAAGAAACTGTTTGGCTGCGAAGAGCCATTTTGGAATAATTAAGGTTTTAAGGGCCTCCAGCCCCAACAGAAAAAGAAAATTTCTTTTTTGAATCCGTTTCATGACTTAGTGGTAGGCCTGTGCGAATGTACCATTCCGCTATTACAATTTATTTATTTTACTTTTGTCTTTCATGCTTAAGACGGCTACCTGGTACCCGAAATAACGTATTTTCCCCTTTTTGGTTAATTTATGACGGATGCTTGGGCAATGCTTCTCCAACTACAAATAAAAATTGGCAATGGAGGACCCTGGTGATCGTTTCATGAACTAAATGAATCATTGCCAGTTATTCTGGGCTTATTGGTTCGTCCTACCCAATTTTCAAATCATTTACATAACTTCCTCTCTCTTGTTCAGCCTTTAATGGCAGAAAGTAACTGTCTACTTACTCTCGGCCTAGCTTCACTGACGAAACCAAAGTCCGACTTCAGACGAGCTTGGAGGTCGGAATGGGTTTTTCGAGTCAAGAGATGTGCGAGAACAGGCGATGAGATTGGAAGTTTGTGGTCAGGTCGCCTCGTTTCCCCAATAAAAAGAGACAAAATAGCGCGGAAGAGTAAGAGTGCGTGCAGCAGGAGGAACTGGATTCGACGACGCGACAACGGAGGAGCAGCGACAGCGGCATACCAAGCAGGGCGGCGACTTTCTCATTTTCCCTCCCCCCATTCCTCGGGAGAATCAAAAACGTGCAACCGGAACCCAAGATGGTGATGAGACCAGAGCTTACGAGCGGTTCTTTGTGGATCGCCCGAGGTTAGCGCACGACCACGTGATGGCTTCGGAGACGGACACGAACCTCGCTCCCGAGAGGATTGCCACCGGGGAGGAGTGGCCCGTCTTAATTTGCGGCTGTCCTCCTCTCCAGAGGATCCCTTCTCCGTGAGACGACGAGGAGAGAAAAGTTTTCCGCGACTCTACGACAGCAGATAGAGCCAGGCTCTCGGGAGAAAACGTCCTCTGCCACAAATGCCCCTCGGACAAGCGCCACAAGTGGCCAACGCCCAAATTAATCCCGGCATTACCAAGGAGCCCACGTCGACAGAATCCACGGCTCCTACCCGGAGCTTAGCTGCCATCCTTTCTTAATCGAGGCCAGACCCACAAGAACGGGTTTTGTTTTTTTTTAACAAAATTCCTTTGATTGCCTGAATGAGTTCTTCAAATTTTAACTGCCACACGCCCCTTCTGTCATTTTCGCTGTTATCAACAATTGGCAATCCATTGGGTTCTCACACTAAAATTTAAATCTATTAAACTTAACAACGTGAATAAGGAGCACTAGTGAAAGCATAATTGGGATTTCTTTTACCATACAAGATGTCCCGAGAGGAAAGATCAATATTTCGTGTGGGTATAGAAAGTCATCTTAAGTCAAAAATTTGTATAAACATGTCCTATTAACGGTTACCGAGATAGAGCTATGATTGATAAATGCTGATAGTCCCGTTATTTTAGAAAGTGGATGACAGGGCAGAGTTACCTAGAATTTTTACAAAATATGCTTCCGAAACAACTGTACGATATTCCTCTGGCTATACGAATAACTACGGATTTTGAGCGCGACGGAGCACCTCCTCATAGCATGATACTGTGCGAGAACACTTAAACGAAATACACTTGAGCGCTCGATTGGTCTTATCGAAGTACGTGACGGAATATTCGAGAATTTGTTATGATGAAGTTATTAAAATGTTAAAATAAAAATCATATTAGAAACTTCAAAATTTTAATTTCAAATAGCTGGATCTCAGAAACCATTAATAAAAGACTACATGTTTATATAAACACATTTACAATAACTCATTCTATCTTCACACGAAATATTGGCCTTTCCTCCCGGGACAACTTGTATAACTAGAGCTCATTAGAAGCAGTTTGGTTTCTGGAGATGGTACTGACTGTTTTTGATGGTCGAATAGGTGGTGGGGTGGATAGCTGGCGAAAGGGGGCTCAATTTGTCCACACTCATTAGAGGAACCGTCGTCATCCAGTCGGGAGGAGCGGCAGCAGTTGTTCCTCTGTCAGCCACGAGGAGTTCTCTGTCGACGGGGAAGACGAATCCATCGGGTCCACTGATCAAAATATAACTTTATTTTAACAAATTGAAAAAGAGTTAAGAAAGCAGGCATTTTTATATGTTCGGATGCCTCACCTGATGAGCATTGTTTATACAGGGTGGATACAAAAATAAGCCCCATCCCCCTTTTATTTTCGTAACCGAAGCAGATATGTTAATTTTGATAGGACGTTGTGGGTAACCTATCCCATGGTGCACTTTTCATCAACCCAAATATGCAAATTAGAACACATTCAAATCCTATCTTAAAAACCGTAACAGATACACGAAAAATTCCTATCCTAAAAACCGTCTTCGATTAGAATTTTTCGTGTATCTGTTACGGTTTTTAAGATAAGATTTGAATGTGTCTTAATTTGCATATTTGGAATGATGAAAAGTGCACCATGGGATAGGTCACCCACAACTTCATCAAAATTGATGTATCTGCTTCGGTTACGAAAATAAAAAGGGGGGGCTCATTTTTGTATCCACTCTGTATATTCAGAAATGACCACTTATAAATTCGGATTTTAATCCTGCGGGTATATGATATATACAGCTGAAAAGAGGAATGCATTTCTGATATTTACCAAATTGTTCTCGCGAGAGACCCTTCACTTTCAATGTTCAATTGTCGCGCTTGGCTATCACACAGATGCACTTCCTATACTCTGGCTGTAAACGCATAATACCAATTAGAATTCACAATTTACCAAAGAGTCTAAGAAGAAACAGTAAAAATTAATCAAACTGTAGCGTTAAGCAACTTTTGAGAGGGAAAGTGAAGAGACGCGCAGAACGGACGAAGGATGGAGTGAGGCGAAAACAAAAGAGGAAGGAGACTCCTTCAACGACAGCGGCCCATAAACAGCAGACATTAAAACTTGATGACTACCTTATTGGACTATTACTTTTGACAAAGGCAAAATTATTATTAATCGGGGGATGGGGGTGGGGGTCGCTAGCAAAAGGAATCGAGACACTAGTGGAAAGGGTTGCGGAGTGAAATGGGTCTCTCTACTCGTGGTGCACCCGATAACGTCGAGCTCACTTCCGCTCCAGAGACCGCCTATGCGATATACCTACTCTTCTCCTGCACTCCAGATAATGAATTGCAAAAGTCAAAAGGATTGAAGTTGACGCCGATCCTTCACAACAATTGACGGCACTCGATTGGAACAATTAAAAGAAGGAAACGGACGAGCGCTCGCCGCGTTAACGACCGCGTACACCCGATAGCGGGAATCCATCCTCGGAAAGCGGCGGCGGCGGCGGCGGCATCACAAGCGCGTCCCTAAATCGTTAAAACAAAAGTTTCCTTCAGTTCATTAATAGGCAACTGCAATCGTTTCAATTGTCACCGATAAAGCGCGGAAAACAATGGCGACAATGCGACGACGGCGATACGAATTGGGCGAAATTATTCCGTCGGTTCCAGGTATAATGAGCACGAGGAGGAGGTGGTGGTGGTGGGGCTTCGATTCTATCGCGTTCGTCTCTCGTTTCGCCGTCAGGAAATCGGCTCCGTGTCACCGTGCAAAGTAGTCGATGGCCGTTGTCCTTATCAAAGGGCGCTAAAATTTAATGGCCGTTGAAATTGCGCCTCGCCTATATCGAGAGAGAGAGAGAGAGAGAGAGAGAGAGTCAATGAGAATTGCCGCCTCCCACTCCCTCAAAAATACACTCGAGGGTCACGTGATCGCGCTCCCACCACCCTTTCGGAGCATCTCATGACGAACAACAATACTAAAAGCTGGCAATCAATAGAGGACAGAGGAAATCTAAATCGCTCGCAAACCCATTACGACAACTGCGATTTGAAGAGTCGCCATTTACAACTCGTAACTGAATAGCCAGCGTCCAGTTCAAAAGACAAAAGAGCTTCGTTCGCATTCGCACTTTTCATAATGAATGCCACGTGAAACCGACCACAACTCCCCGTTTTAGAGAATGGGCATTAATCAGTTCGAAATGCCCATTATCAAGCGAAAAGTTTCATCCGCAACCGTGGCTCCCATCAAACGTGAATGGCGACGCATTGAGCACAAAACTGCGTAACAGACAATTCTACAATGTTATTCCCAATTAATTGAAGAAAAGTAAGCCACGTGGGAACAAGAAGAGCCGCACTTGGTCGTTGGTCAATGACACAGTGATAAAAGTGCTACCTCCAATGCCGGAAAAGTCACATCATAACCATCAACGTTGTCGTTATTCGATGGCATTCCAGAGGAAATGATAGGCCGCGAGTGGCGCTTAGAACGTAACATGCTACAAAAGAAAAATTTCAATAAAGAGAAGCTAAAATCGCAACAACATTTTTATGTTAAGTAAAATTTCAATAAAAGTCGCTCTGTACAGCATACTTATAGGTTTTCGTACAATGGACGCATTTTGATGTTTAAAAAAATATGCAATAGACATATAGAATAAGAGCGCCAAATAAGGTAAAGTACAGTGCACTTCACTGGAATGGATGCAGTTTAGGAATGGAAAGTCTTTTCGGTCCGTGAAACGCTAGTGTTTACATTGAAATCTGCAGCATCATGACATTCCTACAGTTTAGATCAATATTACAAAATCAGTATTGTATGTCACAAACGTGAAGCGTCCAGGAGCTGCAATAACAGCTGTCTTGGTATCGAATCAAAGAAGTTTTCCTAGGGAATTGCCTGCCAGGCTCCTTGTATGGACTAGTTGTTGTGTGTTCATATCTCACATATGTTCAGGGAAGAAAAGGTATCTGCCATTTCTGGCAACTTTGAGCTGAAGGAAGGATCATATAACTTAAGAGTACCCGCAATTCGTAATAGCACAGATCGAGATCCAGCAGCAATGCTGATGAGAAAATTCCCGGATTAGAAAATAATTAGAATCCGTTTCAATTTCCGCGCATTAGTGAATTAAGTTCTGGTTCTTGTTTGTCAACATAAACTCCTAGTTCTGGCATGTAAGTTAGTTCCAGTTTGATTTCATTAATTATACGAATTTCATTCGCAGGTATGATGCGGTTATTCAAAAGTGAAGCAAATAGGAAAGCTAAGGCGTAAGCCATAAGCTGTGAAAGTTTCAAAAACCCACAATGCATTATTTTTGAAATAACGGCCGTTCTTTGAGCATCTTTTATACTTTTTGATGAGATTTCTAACAGAATCCCGTAGGTTATTTATAAGTTGCCAAGGGAATCTTTCCATTTTGAATAAATAAAATTCTGCATGTACACCTGGTATCGAGGTCCTAGACGACCTATTGTTAAAGGCAATCGGCACGAGGTAACTCTCAAACGTTTTTAGATATTCAAATGTTGGTTTGAAAAGGTTGGCTACACAGAGTTGCGTTCTAATCGAAAATCTTGTCTTAATGCAATACTCTAGGCGTGCGACCATGCAACGATGTTAATCAAAGTACCTAACATAACTATCAAAATGGTTTACCATTACTATTATTACCTTATAATTTGAGGCAAACCCTGCATCAGCCGTTCTCGTAGTTGCACTTCCCTTTTAACGCCATGGAAAACTAGAACCCTTCGGACAAAACCCCTACTTCAAAGTGCAAAACTCCCAGGTACAAAACAACCAGAGTAAAATACAAAACACCCGCAAAAATGAAGCCTGAAATTTTATATCACTTTTTAAAAGAATTTTAGATCATTTTTATCGAGTTATCTGCAAAAAATATAAAAATTTACTGAAGTTATTTTTTTTTCTTAATTTGGAGGGATTCTAATTAAAATTAAAATGTTTACCGAATTAAATTAATCTTGGAAACCATTTAATAAAAGAAAAAATCCTCAGTAAATATTCGGATAGTTCTATAAAAGTGACCGAACAATTTTATAAGAAGATAAAAAAAAAAGTAAATAAATAAATTCCGGCTTCATTTTAGGTACAGATTTTTCTATCGAAAAATGGAAGGAAAATCTGTACCGTACGTTTGGAGGTTCATCTCCAGTTTATAATTATTAATTATTATTAATTCATTTTAGGGTTATGTCCTTGCTTGTTCTTTCACTCTGCACTACCTCCTTATTACATATCATTTCTCGTCTTTATCTGTTGCAACTCTATGTCAGTGTGTTCGAAATATTATTTACTCTTTGTATTTGCTCTCATTGTTCCAAGACTTTTATCTTCACTCTCTGTAATAATAAATTAAAATGTAGTTAAGCCGAATTCAAGAATTGATATCGTTTTGATATTAACTCACCTGCTGCAGATTTCGTATTCTGAAATGTGTTTTATTAAAAGACATTAAAAGAATACCAAGCCGTAAAATAAGCAGCGAGTGAATTTTAATTCTGAATCGTAATCACAAGTCTAGATTTTCTTTTGCTTTCATTTTTATCCTGTAAAAGATAGTCTGTCGATAATTCTATCGGAGTGTGAATGGTCCTTAAAATAACACAGATCGAGACTCAGCAGCGATGCTGATGGGAAATTTCCCGGATTATAGGATACACCGGCTTTTAGAATCCGTTTCAGTTTCCACATTCGTCAGTTAAGTTCTGGTTCTTGTTTGTCAACATAAAATCCCAGCTCCGGCATGTAAGTTAGTTCCAGTTTTGATTTCACTAATTATACGAATTTCATTCGCAGGTATGGTGCAGTTATTCAAAAGTGAAGCAAATAGAAAAGCTTATGCATAAGCCATAAATTGTGAAAGTTTCAAAAACCCACAATGCATTATTTTTGAAATAATGGCGGTTCTTTGAGCTTCTTTATACTTTTTGATAAGATTTCTAAGAGAATCTATACAGCTGCTCCTTATTATCCGTTAATTCAAATATAAATCGGCAAAAAGTTGGAAGGCATTGTTATCCAAGAAACAGCATTAAAAAAGATCGCTTACAAGGAGTGGTAGCGGTGGAGGAAGAAGCAAAGAAAAGAATAATAATACAACGATGCCAGAGGGAAAAGAGAAAGAGGAATGAAGATGGGTAGGGAGAAATGACCAAATTCTTTTTTTTTTCCTTTTCTTTCTTTCTTTCTTTTGGCAAAGGCGGCGAGGAGGGTCTGCTCGGACGTCTAGGGAATTCCATGGCTCCTCGTTTCCATCCGAGTGGAGCGACACATTTCTGCTGTCACTTCGCGTGTCTCGGACGCTACCTTGACACATCCCAGGCTGCGCCCACAGCACTACCCGCAGGAAAGAGGGGGGGGGAAACCGCGCGTCACGGTCTGTCCTTCGGGGAACCTATGTTTTCAAGCACACAACGCAGTTCAATAGGTGTTACGAGTTTGTATGAGTGGTGTGTGTGTCTGTCTGTCAGTGTACGCGAAGAAGGGCTACGTTCATTCTCTTCAGTGGCCCAGCCTTCGGAGAATCACTCAATGACCTCTGGATAAAAGTTTGCACACGAATTTAACAATTTCAATTGGCTCCAAGTGTCCAGAAATTTTATCTCATAGGAAATTAAAATACTAATAAACCACAGTTAACAAATCCTCTACAGGGTGTGCCGGAGGAAAGAGCAATATTTCGTGTGCATATAGAATGGATTATTATAAGTGAAAAAATTTCTATAAACATGTAATCTTTTATTGATGGTTTCTGAGATCTGGTTATTTGGAATTCAAGTTATGAATTTTCTAATATGGTTTTTATTTTACTGCCTTAACATTCTATACTCTGTCCAACGAAAGTTGAAGTGGGCGCGTCCAGTTAAACTTCCGATTTCAATTGTTAACATTGCTGCTAGTAAAATTAATGTCTAACGATTGGAACTGGACAGGCGCGATAGTGATCCATATAGTGGATTACATTGCTTCCGACATCGACGGGGAAGATAGTGAGAAACTAAGCCACAATTATAATGATTTTTTTTTTTTATTCTGAATGTGAATTTTCGATGGAGTGTATGAAGAAGTTATTAATTGAGAATCTAATGTTTGCAAGATACATAGGCACAATATCTGTATGCTGAAGCGTATTTGTATATTTGCATAAGAAAAGCTATCTTCCAGGTTAAAAAGCCCACTTGCTCGTTGTTTCTAAGCTGCCGTCTTGGGCGTCTGGGCTTCGAATGAAAGGAGAAGGAGGAGGAGGAGGAGGAGGAGGAGGAGGAGAAGGAAGAGGAGGAAATTCTGTTTTTGTCAGTGCGAACAAACAAACGTCAAACGGTGGAAACGCAGGAAGGAAGGTTAAGGAGCGCCTTCTTCACGTTCACACTTTTCTCTTTCCACTTCCGGTCGTCGGAGCCAATCGTGATTTCCCGTAAGGCCCGACGCGGTTCCCTAAATATCGCGGGACAATGTACGTGCGAACAACAACAGGATATCCGCGACCCACGAGACGACGACGATGCGCGGGTGACGTGGCTGGGTTGCTGCTGCTGTTGCAGCTGTTTTTCCATCTGTTTCTAAGCGCGACAACAGCCCAGAGAGAAGGTTCGTTTGCTCCGTATTGTTCCATCTCTCCCTCTGCTTTCCTCCGGCTCAAATAAAAAAAGA
Source organism: Rhysida immarginata (assembly GCA_023313115.1). Lineage (NCBI taxonomy): Eukaryota > Metazoa > Arthropoda > Chilopoda > Scolopendromorpha > Scolopendridae > Rhysida > Rhysida immarginata. The sequence goes on along the minus strand of JAHWFO010028035.1, from coordinate 2,030,613 downwards.
TTTGCTTAACAATGGCGCCTGGCAATGCTTCTGCCTTCCCAACAACACCTCGGAATTCCGTGAATTCAAATTCGCATCTTTTCCTTCTCCCCGCCATGGGGGGAGAGGGGAGGGGGATAGAGAACTGGGAAAAAATTGCAGATACATTCTCCACTGCCTCCCTTGCTCTTTATTAGAAATCAAAAGCGACCACTTGCACGCCGTGAATGCTGCACACAAGTTCGTTTCCGACAACAGGCTGCGTCGCTTCATTTCACATTTCCCAATCCCACCAAATAAAGACGACTTAACCCTTTATTCACTTTTAGATGTTTACAACGACAGGGGAATTAAATAATATTACAATAAAACATACACACAAACATTACACGCTTGTGATATTCTTCGGTTTTAGAATTTAAGGTTTATGTGAGCTGTTTTTGTTTCACCTGAGGAAGAGAGACTGACAGGTCCAAAAACAATTTTTATTTGAATGTTTAATTTATTCATCCCATTAAATTGGATTTTCTGTAAATACTAAAGATTTACTATGGGGACATTTAGACATAGTGAGCTGAAAGAACACGAACCAAATGTAGTCGATCGCTAAGCAATTCGATTCCTCCTGCACTCAATTTGGTTACTGATTAATTGACGTTGAAGAAGGACAGTACTGAGACCTCTCCATTTATAACGTTACGGATTAACTGCTGTATAAGGTAAAGAAACTTAATAAATTTATCCCAATCATTCCGGTATGCCATTAAAAGATTAGATCAAAAATTTAAAAACCGATCCATCTGCCCACCAGACTCCTGCCATTTTAGCTTCGCAATGAAGGCTTCTGAAGGCCATCCAGAAAGGAGTTGAAATTAATTTTTATTAATTTTTATTTATTATTCAAAATAAAACAATAAATCATTCTACTTTGTATGAATTTATCGCATTAAAAGACAAATTATCACCAATAAAAAACGAGGAACCCTTAGCATGTAATCTATAGGGTGAGTGAAAAGTCTGTTACCCCCTTCCTATCTTTGATACCAATGTAGTTACGCAAATTCCAATACAGGGAACCTTGAGGGTGTCCTATCTGATGGAGAACCTTTCATCATCTCAAATATGCAAATTAGGACACATCTAAATTCTATCTTGAAAACCCTAAGAGATACACAACAAAATTCCAATTGCACATTTGTTCAACAGAAAATTCCAAACAAAACAAAAAAAAAGTTCACCAAAATCCAATGAGCGGATCACCCACAACCCTCATTGCAAGCTCTGCAACAGGACAATTGGCTCTTCCAAACAGTCATCTGATACAAAGTAAGTGTTTCCTTCAATCATCCAGATAGTGTTTAATGTGATGCTCACTTGCACCATAGCACAATTTCGCAAGACATTTCAACGATGCCTGGTTGTTTCATGATAATTTTGCCTCATCTCACCAAAGCAGAGGACCATGTTGATCATTTCCTTGTTAGTGTACTGTCCCATCTTGCTTTGCTCTGATGTTTTTCTCAGCTTCACCATGCCTTCCTTTTTATACCAATTGCACAGGAAACTGGTGACTTTATGGTCGATTGTACAACTTTCCAAAACAGGATGAGGATGGTGCATGAAATAATTTGCATGCTTGGCAAATCGCATTCAGAAGAAACACAAAAACACTCTGTGGTTACTTCCGAGACTTGAACCCAGGATCTTTGGACTCTGTTGCTCTCGTTTCCTCCTACAGGAATCAAAGTTTTAATGTCGCAGAGCTTGCAAAGAGGATTGTGGTGATCCGCTCATCGGATTTTGGTGAACTTTTTTGTTTTGTTTGAAATTTGCTGTTGAACAAATGTGCAATTGGAATTTTTTTTGTATCTCTTAGGGTTTTCGAGATAGAATTTGGATGTGTCCTAACTTGCATATTTGAGATGATGAAAGGTGCTCCATCAGATAGAACACCCTCAAGTTCCTATTCATTCCCTGTATTGGAATTTGTGTAACTACATTGTATCCAAGATAGGAAGGGGGGTAACAGACTGTTCACTCACCCTTTATAAATGGAAAAGAATTCAACGGCTGGGATGAGAATGTCGAACAGCTCTCCACAGACAAGACGAGCAGCTATACAGTGTACGAGAAAACAATTTACACACCAAACTTAAAAATTCGAGTTTTAATGGCCTTTTTATAAACAGAAAGAGGAGATCTCATTGATGATGCTTTTTGAATCAGCATTGTGATATTCGCCAAAATTCCCCGTCCGAAAATCGCCTTCCCGTGATAAAGAACAGGAGAGTTGCCGACCAGAAAAGCGCAGTTCTTAAGTTTCTGGACAGGAATATCCCTGCTTATCAATATTTGATATACAAGCCTAGTAGTATCCCCGAGTTTTCTGAACTTCTGAGATATTAGTGTGATTAAGGCAATGTAAACAGCATTCTCATCTTCTGTCTAACTTTTTCTAACATATCAAGTACTAGCTCTATGACCCTGTGGATGTAATCAGAGCGAGGGAAAGAACGAGGCGCCATTATTCCACAAAATATACACAATTCAGCTAGAATGTGTGCCCACCATCAGAGTAGGTCTCATGTTGATGGAGATCTCATAGTAACAAAAATGCATACATTTATCATGTGCATATTAAATAGTCCTTTTGTAGAACAGTGCGCCTCATTCTTTCCTTCTCCTTCTAACCAATGTTTTCCCACTGAATGTAGAAGGAGCACAGGAAGAGATTTTCACGCCTATCCTTCAGGCAATATGTGGACTGGAAGTGGGCTCAATCGAAGAGTGGACGGGGCTTCGTTTTGACAATGGCAGCTAATGGGCGAGAGGAAGCTTGCAGAAAATGCTCGGGAGGAGGGCCAAGTCATTGGGAGAGGAAGAGCGTAAAAAGAAAAATAAAAGAGCCCGGAAGTCAGTATTGCGACTCCGCGGTCAACTTCCTGTTGTTTCCCCTTCCCAGTACCCCTCTTCACAGTTTTTGACTTAACGTCTGGGCACTGCCGGAGGCTCTACGAATTTAAGAGACCGTATTCATCACAAATTTACCTATCTCCTGCCCATATTTCATTGGTACATGCAACTCTTTGTCGGGAAACATTCTGTTAAGACCCCCCCCCCCACCTCTTCATCTCAATTAGCTATTCACTGGAAAGGACACCGAAGCAAGCAAATGACACAATAAAGTCATAAAATAGGCTTCCCGGCAACATGCAACCTCATTCGTAAGTCCAAATCCTTGGAGAGCTTTATATCAATTAACAAAACGATTTACTGCTTCTTCGAATTTTCTGCCGAGATTGGCATCCATCTACAATGTAATTGTTAATCTGTTGTGGCATGATTCTCAAAAAATATTTTACATCCTTCATTCCAAGTTGGACTGCTTTAATTTCTTTTTTTAAAAGAGCTACTCTAAACGACTTTTCATCGTCATTGGTAACCTTTTTGTCTCCCTTTGCGCCAGTCGACGCTGCAGCAGCCAAGCAGCGAGTGTAAGAGGGGTGGGGGGAGGGGGGGTTACGCAAAAGAAGACGAAACTTGTAGTATGACGGTGAAAGTTTTATGACGTAAATCGACTCCGGTGCAATTATCGTTATTGGAGTCACGAATCCTGGGCACGCGAATAGCACCTCCACGTAATCCGTTCCTGGGCCTCGCGCTGTTAATTGTGTGATAAAATCGGATCAAGGAAGGCAGGAAGCACGAGCATTATCATGCAATTAAAGGAGGTTATATCCCTTATGAATCTAATTGGACTCGACAACCAGCTCTGGGTCTTCACTCCTGCTCGAATCAATTAACTGTGAAGGAATAGGTTCCCTTCGCCCAACACCCCCGCCACAACCCCGCTCTCCTTACCCCCACCATCCTACCTCCCAAGACGACCGACGACGACGACGCGAGGATCTCATTCGGAGGAGAGCGCTACCAAGCGGTTGCCACTAGAACCGAGGAGAATGGCGGCGAGAGGCTTTGTCCGTTGTCACCAGAGGTTTTAACAGAGAAATCAAGCAGAGGCCTATTTGCACTTTCAGGCATTGGTATAGAAAAACAAAACGTCGAGCGTCAGCCACGACTAAGTTCAGTAGACCCAGTTCACTAGGAACAAAGACGGTCTCACGTACTTCAGCATCCTATCCAAATAAGGAATAGGAAAACTTCATCGGAAGTTTTGTCGACAGAAGGAGTTCTTCCGATAAAAATTTCATACGATATAATTGACCAGTTTACAAATTTACCCTTTAAAACACAAATCTCAGAAATTTTGTTTTCCGATACCCTTGCAACTATAACTGCTGTGTGATGCGAGTGTCAAGAGTCCTTTTGGACTATACTTCAGGCTCTATGCTCTCAAGGAAGGCTCAATCTCGAGAGTTGTCATAACAAACCATTCCCAGAAAGACTTTAAGCACATGGCCCAAAATCAAAAGTTTGCGCGAGGAAAGCCAATAAGAGGTCGGCCATCAACGTGAAAGGCGGCGGCTTCCCCACTACAAGAGTCGACATTGTTGGGAAGCCCTTTTCTCAGACTTCTTACTTTTCTCTTTTTTTTCCCCTCCCAGTTCCTTTTCTTTTACGAGTAGAAGGGTTAGCCGCGAATCACGTGCAAATACGGGTACGATTGATCGACCCTATTACTTTTCCCTTAGCGTGCAAGCAAATTCTCTTTCTTTCTCTCTTTCTCTCGTGTTCGCTTTCTCTGTTCCTCCGATTGCCTGGGTCCTCCGTCGTGAAAACGCAATTTTACCGCAACTGACTGGAGCTTTTAAGAAATTAACATGGGCCATAAAGCGCTGAGCACCCAGCAAAGCGTTCCGAGATTGTTTCTGGCAGGGACTCAAAGACAGCGCATGCGCCGAGGATCGGGCACCAAAAGGCGGCGTGAAAAAGCTCCTCTACATACACACACACACACACACACTCCCTCCTTACGGTAAACGAAAATTAAAGGAGAAGATGGAGGGGTAGGCGAATGTGAAATAACAATAAAAGAGGAAAAGGAGAAATAATGCCGAGTGCGCATGCGTGCCCGTTTTTGTCGCGTCGCGTGAGCGCTGTTCGCTAACTCGAGCAATTTGTGGTCATTCACGAAAGCAAAAGGAGAGAGAGAGAGAGAGAGAGAGAGAGAGAGAGAGAGAGAGAGAGAGAGAGAGAGAAGAAAGACGAGGACGACAACGGCGATTGCATCATAAGTATATCTAAAAGGGCGAGACCGTGGCGAATTTCTTGTTCTAAACACAAGACCAAATAGGAGAAAACGTCACAAAGCCATGAACCTGGAGCGCTTCATTTTGTTTTCTTTTTAGACTTATAAACCCAACAGAACTTGTAAAAGGCCAGCGACGATTGCATTAGAAACTCAAAAGACTAAAGTGGAGGTTAATCCTTCCCTTTGATCTATTCTACTTTGAACTGTCGACACAAGGCGACAATACTTACAAAAGTGCAAATTGGTAACGCCACTCTAAAAAGTGCTCTATTTGCTACTTGATAAAACATGCTACACAATAGAAGCTGAATTGGGATTCGTCATTAGAAAAAAAAAAAATTGTAAAAACTCAACTTTTATGTAAAAGGTAAATAAATAAAACTGTGACTATTGCAGTCAAATTGGATATGGATTATATACTTGTTCAATTTGTTTAACTGCCGTCTCAGTATTCATACCAATTTCCCTTCTAATTTTTAAACTTTCTTCTTTTTATAATATCCGCGATCTTCCTCTTAATTGGTTATCCGGTTGTTGTTTTTTGAATCAAATCGTCACTATTCGTTAACAGTTTCCAATGTTTCTTCACAGGTGTTAATTAGAAATACCACAGGGCTTTATTCTTTCCCCATTGTTACTTAATCTTTTTATTAATGATTTACCTCTTGTTCTTTCGCCTGACGCTATTACTCTTTATGCTGATAATGTTGCTCTTTGCTAATTTGCTTTCAAAATTAACCGAACTCTTTCCATCCTTAGACAATGGAACTCCGTGAATTCCTTAAGTCTTAATCTGAATAAAACAAAATATAGGAGTCTTTTCTCAACGTAATAAATATTCGGTCCCGTCCGAACTTCCCATTATTTGCAATAACTCTCCTCTTTCTCCGAATTCTTCTTTTAAGTACTTGGTTTTATATTTCTCCTCGGATTTCTCCTGGGACTTTCATGTTAATACTCTAACCAAAAAGTTCTCTCTCGTTTATATTTTCTCCCTCCAGCGATATTACTCCTTTTATATTTTTCGCTTATTCATTCGTCTCTTTGTTTTGGTATTGTTTTCTGGGGTGCTACTTCAACTTTTTCCCAAAATCTGCATCTGTCTCTCATTTACTTGATTCTTATGGCATTGTTTGATATTTATCAGTTGTACGTTTTGCAGTTACCGTTATTTATTTTTAAACTTTTTAATAATTTCCTTACTACTTCTTTTTCAATTTCACGCAACTGCGATTTTCACTCTCATTTGACCCGATATAATTTATCTATTCGAGTTCCTAAAGCCCTAGTCTTTCGAGGATAGGAAGACTATGCTATAGCTAGACGGAATTATGTGGGGCGAAGCGCCTCCTTTGCTGCTGTTAGATGGTGGTCCACCTTGCCTGTTTCCATCCGTTCATTAACCGTCATTACAATCTTTAAGCGGATGATTAAAAATTTCCTTTTTACTAACCATGTTTAACCTAACTTTATTAATCCTTGCAATTTTTATTATTTAATTTTATTTTATGTTGTAAACTATTTTTGTTGTTTACTATCCCGGCCTGAGACGTACCATACTGACTCAGTCAGCGTTTGTAACTTTCTTAACAAAAATAAATAAATAAATAAAAATAACAATTCTGAAGTGCAGGAGAAATTAGAAATATTAAAGTCCCGGGAATAATGAAATAGTTTTCTCTATTTATTCAATAATGAAATAGTTTATTAATCTTTTTGAAAGGATAAAGTCACAACAAGATAAGAGGAAAAAGGTTTTATCAAACCAAGCTTTTATAATGTTTTATTTAGTGGCAACAATACAGC
>JAHWFO010028035.1:2003006-2013616 GCA_023313115.1 Rhysida immarginata | reverse complement strand
ACAGGTCTTCATCCTTTGTGAGTGGTACTCGAATACAGCCAGTCAAAATCTGGATGCATAACGGAAAATTCATTAAATATATTTTTTCTTTAAAGATTAAATATGGCTTTAATAAATACGTTGAGGTAGTTCATGAGAATTGAAATTAATGACAGGTTTATTATAATTTATTTACAATAATTTAATTTCTTAATTACCTATCTTTTTTAACTGTTTTTTTTTTTTTTTACTTATTTTGGTTGAGTGATAAGAAAAAATTTTCAATTCATGGCTTTATTGAAAGAAAAAGGAATTGAACCGGTATTTAAAAATAATAAAAGTTTCATCCGTACAAGTTACAAATCTTGCATCACTTAAAGAGAATGGCCCTTCTCTTTAAACTTTTTAACCATCTTCACAACGTGAAAAAGCCAAGTGGAGTACTAAGGTAAGAGGGAAAAAAAGAGGGTTTTTCAAAACGCACTTTAATAATGTTTTATTATTATATCTCTTCAAGCCGGCGTCAACAATTTGAATTGATTGGCCGAAATTAAGCAATTCGTATAACAATCGTTCCTCCGAATTATGGAACGATTTGAAAAAGGTTTCCTTTAACATGCATTGTCATCGTCCCTGTGCGTGAGTATCAAATCTCAGCTCTCTAGCTTGTCGGGAAGTTGGTTTAATATTGGTTACAAGATTTGACGGACACACAAACCTACAGAAAAGCAAGTTGAATAAAAGCGTATAATAACAATAAAAACATTTTTTATCTTTCGATAGATCATCCTTCCCAGCTACTTTGAAGTACTAGTTCAATTCTTTTTTCTTTCGACAAAGCCATATTTAATCTGTAAAGAAAAGAATATTTTTTAATCAATTTTGCCTTTCCGTCCAAACTTTAGAGACACCCTTTCTTTATAAACCCTAGCGAAATATAAAAATTTTATACTATTTGGGTGGCGGTGCCTAAACAAACAAATTTGTTAGGTCGCAATGTAAACAGATTGAGAAACACTACAGTGCAATGAGATCACTCAAAACAAATGCCTGCCTCCCTCCCTCCCGCTCCCCAAAAATTAGTTCTAAGGAAAACCAGAGAGCGTGATCATAATTCGAATTAGAATTATCGGTGGGTTGCTAGTGTTATCAACCCTTTAATGAAGATCCAGGTGAAAGAGTCCAAAGAAGATATAAGAGCAGTTCCTGAAAGAGAAGAAGAGAAAGCGCAGGAAGTAGTTAGAACGAGGTAGCGTGTTGTTGGAAGTGCTGAGAGGGCGGCGGCGGCAGGCCACCAACGAACGTGCTCGGGAGGATTTAGACGAGCCAACGATGCTTCGGTGATTTACAGCAGTAGCCAGCTAGCCCACGTGGTCAGAGCTTCGTGTCCAGTCGATGACCACGCAAAGCGCTTTAGTCGAGGGCTCGTTCTTCGTGGAGCGCAGCGCAAATCACCGCCGAGACGAGACGAAGGCGCCTCCTTCATCCAATTGGGAGGGGGTTTCTAGCGCAGCACCAGAGAGAGAGAGAGAGAAGCTTGTCATGCACGAGGGCACGCGGGCTTGGGTTTTCCGGGCGATTAGGTATTCTTCCATTTCCTCCTTCAGTAATAATTAATTGGCGCGCGCTCGGCACCGGGTGACACGAGGGAGCGCGCACTAGAGAGCCCCCGACTAAATCCCGCCCTTCCCCGCACACACCTGAAAATTTAATAATGGCGACGGGAGAGGGAACGCTGACTGTTCCGGTTTTTGGAGAACTGTCACACGTATAAACAAACGTTTGAATAATTAATGGGATGGAATCAGCTGGAGGCTTCCTCCTCTTGCACCTACCCACCCACCTTACCTTACTTACCCCTACACTACTCTACTCTTGCCTACTTAAGTAGATATTTTCAGAGGAGGAAGAGAAAGAGGAAGAGCGGATGAAAAGAAAAAGTGGTGAAGAGAAAGTATGCGGTTGCCTAACAATACTATGCCAACCGAGGAAGGCTACGAGCGCTCATCGTCATCATCATCGTGACGCACGTGACACTCTAGTCGCTTTCAAATGTGTTCTTAGGCCACGAGAAATTCCATCAAAACCGTTTGAAAAATAACAAAAGCACTACTCCTCCAACGAAATGCACATCCGTTGCGGGCGACTATTATGGAAACGTCTCGGCTCATTTTCTGCAAAATGGAAAAAACGCTTCTGCCAAACGTTAACACATACACGTCCATTAATATTCATTTTTCCCACGTACATTTCAAAATCTTTTAGTGTTATTAATGGCATTAAGTAAGCAAAAGTCGTGTTCCTTATAAAAATATTTTAATAACCCAAAGCGGTACCCGTGTTTGAGCGTGGGATTGTCCCCTAAACACAAAGTATAGAAACGCGAATGACTAAATCTTTTATGATTTTATACAATCTACAGCAAATGTTCGTGGCACGGCCATTAGTAAAATAAAATCCGAAGAAAGTCGGATGGGAAGGATGTGCGAGAAAGTCGTGTTTATGTCACGAAATTGTTCCTTCCCTTTTCCTAATTGTAATTACAAAATGTTCGAAGAATTTTCTTCATTGCGTTCTCTTTGAAGGTTTTCTACCATAAAGTAACGCTTCTGGGAAGAGCAAAAGGGTTTTATTTTGAAATTGTATAAGAACAGAACAACTCCTTCCTGTAGGGGAAAAGAGAAAAATGAGCCAAATTGAATCGATACAATTCGATTCATTTTCTTTTCCAATTTCTTGATGGCAGAATCGGGTTCGAAGAACCAGCACACGCGATTAAAAAACTCCTCAAAAATTGTCGTTCCACATATGGATTTTTTCTCTCCATTTTTAAGAGTTTTTGATTGGTTTGCTTTCTTGATGCAAAGATTAGATTTCTACTAAATCGGTGAAGCTCTTAGTGCAATTTTTTCTCTACACAGGTTGTATCTGAACGATCTGTACAAACTTGGAGGGGAGATAGTAAGGGTGATTCTAAGCAAAAAAATTCATATGAACGTGGGTCCTCATTTGAACGATAACCTACAGTACAGTAGATACGAGCAGAAATAAAAATGCCGCCACCAAGATCAACAAGTTAATAACTCAAGTTCTGTAACATCTAGAATGATGAATTTTGGTAAAACAACAGGGTACATAAAACTGTGTGTACCGTTAAAATTTGATCGAATTCCAATGAATAGTTTCCGAGTTACGCGGTCAAAATCTTAACCCGTGCTGATTAGTTCTCGCATGTGAGCACGGTTACGATGTTGAACGCATTACTTTTATCTAGCAAGGAACTTAAGGAACCTCATAGACCATGATCGTCTTTCATCCATCAAAGCTTGGATGAATGAAAGCGAATTTTCCGAACATGAGAAACACGTGTAAATTAAGATTTCATGTAGCAAAAAGACCCTGTAACAACACAGATTATTGGATATTATTGGTTATTCATAGGATAGTGTGCCTTCTATGTAAGAAATCGGTAATGGAGTGCAATCACCCAACCTACTCGCATCACAATGCAAATTTTACATCTCATTATGTAATGCAGAAACATATTAAACAAATTAATCACATAGATACAGAATTTTAACTGTTTTAAGTGCGCACAATTCTCTTCGTGGGATAAATTATTTTTTTATACATAAATGAATAAATAAATAAATAAATGTCCATTAGGCTTAATTTTTTGTCGACTTCTTGTCTCCTTTTACTTGTGTCTTCCTAATTTCGCTAGTAAGCCAAAGAGGTATAAAACGATGGGCACGACTTGGCAATACTCCTAAAGTGATAGCGGTCTAAAGAAGAAGAGCAGGGAACGAGATAAAAAAGCAAAGGAGAGGACTCAACAAATCGTGGGTGGAGAGGAAAAGATCATGAATGAGTGCACGCGTCGGACAAATGTCGTTCTGTCCGTCTATCTGGCTTCGAGTTGATCGAGGGGACCTTATCAGTGGCCAATGGGACGGATCGCCTCTAGGTCCCTCCCCAACCTCCCAGTCAAGGGCTCTCCAAGTCACACGGACCGTGAGTGAGATTATCCCAAACCGACAATAGACAGTCGCCGTGGCTGTCACAACAAGCTGACAACAGCAGAGACCTCCGACGCCACCGACCGACAACGGCGCTTGCGCTCTGGCCTATCGCCCAACAACACTTACCCCCTTTACAGGACTACTATCACCACCACCACCAACCACTCAACACCCCCTCCCCTCCTCACGAAACACCCCTCGCTCCATTAAACGAAACGACCGAGAAACCCTTTGCGAAAGTCGGCGAAGAGTTTTCGTCCATCGAAACGTAAATATTGGCGCTTTCTTCTCATTTCGATCTCATTCAAAAAGGAATAATCTCGGAACACGGGTCCATTAACTTTGCTCTTAACCTTTCATCATTATTATTATTATTATTATTATTATTATTATTATTGCCGTTCCAAAGAATAAAAGCACGTGGTCGACGGCCCCTTTCTTCTCTCTTTCGTTATCCAACCGTCGCCTACTTTCATTTCACAGACCGTGGAGACAAAGGCGACTCCGCCAATGGTTAATCGTTTCCGGAAGTCAGACAGCCTCCCAACTTCCTCCCCGGGGAGCATCGTTCCGCCATTTAAGCGCTCCGACAATTCCTGAGCAAACCGCCTTCTTAGCGCCTCTTCACACGACATCTCAAATAGGGAATGATGTTCGTTGCGAGATATCTCACGACTGCCTTAAGCATTATATACCAACGTGACACTCAAATTTTAACTAGCTCGACTCTCAATTCGATTCACAAACAGTTCGGTGTATATGATTTCTGAATTGTATACAAAAAATTCACGTGCACCTGTTTCTGTACTGGCAACAAATCCAAGGGTTGGTGCGTTGCACAAAAAAATAATAATCATCATCATCCCCCTCGCTCAACAAACACACACACACACACACACACACACATACACAGTCAAATGTCGTTACTGCGAACTCGTGTACCACGAGTCCTCGTCTAATTCGAACTCATTTTCTCAGTTTGGTTGTCTGGCTACTATTCTTATGCAATTTTACTAGCTTTACGACGAACTCGGTTTTCACAAAAATTCAGATAAGTCGAACCTATTTCAGGTCATCGTTCGTGGTATACAGCAATCATGTACTGTACAAGGTTAAGGAATCAATGTACCGAGTGGCGCAAAAAAGGTGTGCGAAAGTTTTTCTCTTGTTGTCATATTTATGCTATAACAGGCATTTTGAAATTTAATGCAGAAGGTTTTCAAAGTGATTTCCATCTACGGCAATCAGTGTGTAGAGCCTTGAACTGAATTCCATGGTGACTCTCTGAAGAACATCATTTTCCACTGCACGAATCTCTCTGGAAATGTAATGAGACATGAGTGAGTAAGCTATAGGATGTTTAGAATAGTATCACGAGGAAAATCATTTACGATTAACACCAAACGGAATTCAGTTCAAGGCTCTACACAGTGACTGCAGAAGATGGAAATCACTTTGAAACCTTCTGCATTAAATTTCAGGATATCTGTTATAGCATAAATATGGTAACAAGAATCTATAACCTCATACATGTATTTCTTCGTAGTAGACAAAAACTTTCTAACTTCTATTTTTTCGCCATCCGATATATATGTAATTTCAAAGCAAAAAAAAAAAAATTATCCACATAATTTATGCACACTTTTCCTAACCATGTACAGAATTTATGTACATCATGTACGCAGACTACCACCTTATGTTGTATGCTGTTCATACAAGACCAACAGAGTTCGTGGTAAACAGGTCATGCATACTACAAACTTCGCATACTACGAACTGATAGAGCATGCATTTACTAGTTCGCGGTAACGAGATTTGACTGTAGTTAGAAAGTCGTTTGATTGCCTGAGTGGGTTCTTCAAGTGACAGGCAAGACTCCACCAATGAACGATCTCAATAGGCAATGCCTCAAGAAAGTAGTGCACTTAATTTGAAATTATTGATGAAATTTGAGGTTTAGCGTGAAAAAAATCCTCTTAAGACCTTTCGTTTATTATTTATTATTAATCGTTTATTAATTAATTTGAATTTTGACTTTTTCTTGCTTGCTCTAGATGAAGATGCTCCCTTCAGTTTTCAAAATCCACCTATTCACTTAATCACGTGAATAAGAAGTATTTATTCATCGCATACGCAGAAAATTATTAATCTTTAAAATGGAGAGACGGTTTTAAGGTCACCGGAAAATCAAAACGGAAGTTTTTCAGGTAAGAATGTTCCGTTTCCATCCTGATTGCGAGAACTATTCCATCAACAGTAGAGCGCGTCAGAAAATTAGAGCCTAAACGCCATCTACCGTCAATATGCTCTTCTACAGATTCCAACGCCAGAGCCACACAAACAGCAAGATTGAAAGTAGCCGACTAAAAGGACAGGCGCCGACCATGATCACATGATCTCTCGGTGGTCACGCCCCGGGAACGGAAAAGTCACCTGGTCACAGTAGGCCGAGCAACAATCCAGCCTTCATTGTGTCCAACAAACGAAATAATAGTTGTTGTTTCCAACAATCCAAGATGGAAACAATGAAGGTTACATTGTTGCTCGGCCTACTATAGCAGGAGACTTTTTGTACAGTCCGTTGAGATACTAGTTGTATAGATACTTCTACTCAATAATAGCGGTATCCGCAATAATTCCATCAAAAAAGGGATTAGTGGATGTTGAGGATACAAATGAGATGCATTGCTCGTGAAAGAATGGGTCTATCACTTCATAATGAATAAAACAGACTTGCGAGAAACTTTCTCAAGAACAAGAACGATTGGAAAGCTTTCAAAATCTTTTTCCGGCATTCCAGAATAGAGAGCTAGGCCACAGACATACACTTCTTCAATTTCTGGGCACGAGAGACCCGACCGATGTATTATAAACAACTACTGCTGTAGAGACTTTGCAAGCAGAAAACGGAGCGAATTTCGTTTTTAATCAAGGGCCGTACGTGCAAGTTTAAACTGGCACCGAAAGATTAGATTATGCTAACAATAAAGAAATGTGCACGGGAGACAAATTATTATTCGCCACCCTGCAGATCTTGCAGTTCTACTCTCGGCTATCTTTGGTCGTCACTTTGAAGGATGATGGTCGACAGCGAGGATGGCTTTTCACCGCTATTCAACTGAGCCACTCGGTTGCCATATTCGGAGAAGAAAGGACAGGATGGGCACTGATGGATCCTTTGACGTCAACACGCACATGCAGAAAGAGAGAGAGCGAGAACGCTCTTTTCAGCGCATCCTGAAGAAAAAGACCCCTCCCGTCTGACGTTTCGCGACTGCCTGCCGATCTCTCAGCACGGGGGTCCCGCAGTTGATGTTCGCATGGTCCGCGGCGGTGGCGCTCGGGGAGGCGGTGAGCGTGATAAGCGGGCATTCGCCTGTCACAATCACGGCAGCAACAACTGAGAAATGGGACTCTTATTCTCCGGCCTAAATCATCGTTATTGCCGAGGCCGATGGTAAAAAGAGAGAGAAAGAGGCCCACGGCGAACACAACACGCAGACGGTGAAAGATCCTTAACGGCCGGGTACTGAACGCTACAAAAGAGGAGGAAGAAGGAAGGAAGGAGAGAGAGAAAAAAAAAAAAAGAGAGAGAGAGTGGGGGTCTCCCAAACGACTCCAAAAAAGAAGCAAAAAATATAACTTGAGGAGGACTGGAATGGGTGGGGCTGTTCTCTATTCCCTCCCACCATATCCACCCACACAACGCCTACCCGCCTGGGCTTAGGACCGCGTCACGTGACACGGCAGATGGCACAGAGGGCAATTGTTGGAAGCGCGGCAATCTCCTTCAGATGGAATGGTGGAGATAGAGACCACGACAAAAAGGGAACGGTCTCGTTCGACGTGATGGATCACCCAACAGAAATCATTACGCAAAAAACGTCATTGTCCTTTATTTATGGCTTTCCTTCATTTTTCGGCTGCGACTGCAGCGCTATCTCTCTGCCGTCTCTCGTTATCATTGAGACTCATCGCATACGCCGATTATGCTCAGCAATAACAAGAGAGGCCTACTGCCATTTGCGCTCCCCACTCAAATGCACTCGCGGCCAAATTTTCACTCTCTCTCCCCACTGTAAAAGAAGTCACAGTTTCTGTACTATTCACGTTTGTAATGTACTGGAGTTCCTATTCCCAAGGACAATATCTTTGTAAAAGAGATCCAATGTCTTCACTATTTCATAACTTATCAAATACTTTTCTGTTATTTTTCAATAATGCTCAAGTTTTCTTGGTTTACAAATGAAAATGATAAGAACACATAAATTACAAAGAATTACAAATTGAGTGACCTATGTGACGTAAGATGAAAAATTAAAGCAATACAATTGACGATACTCGTCTTGCACTTCAATTATATTTTTATCATAATCCGAAAGCAAAATTCAATTGCATTTAAATTACAACAAATAAAATGATGATAGCTCCAACATTACGTCATGAAAAAAATTCTCAGGTCATTTCTCGGACCATCAGCGACACACGATCTTCAACCCCTCTCCCCGGCTGCTGCGACCTTCATATAGCAGTCGTTATCTTATAGCAGAGCGAGTAGGTTAATCAAAGGTGGAAAACCAGAGATCACCTAGGCACTTATCCACGGAGGGAATTTTGCGCCAAGACCTATAAACCTAAAGAACCTACAGGAAGCTAAGAAAACGAATCAGGCTACCTACTGGATCTTGGTGAATGTCCTCAAGAAAGGTAGAACTTAATGTGAGGTGACGAATATGTGCCAGAGCGACACATTCAAAAAGAACACTTTGACACATTCATCCACCAAATTACACTTTGAACATAGTGATTTCTCCCGAATGATCTCCATTCTATGTAAATACAGCAGTCGTTACTCCAGGGGGTCTAGGCTGAGCTCATCGACAAGCAGTCGACTGTCGACAAGTGTCGACGGTCACGTGGTTAATGACGCATTTGTAGATTCGAGCTAGCATGAACACGACTTGTCTACAGTGTCTGCAGAGTCTACAGTGTACACTTGTCTACTTGTCTACAGAGTCTACAGTGTACAGACTCTACACCGTCGATTTTCGAGTGTAGACTTTGACCATCGACAACTGCCTACAATTCTGCCATTCTTGTCTACAATTCAAGAGCAGTCGACTATGCACTTGACGATCGTTATTTCAGAATTTCGCAACAGATTTCTTATTAAAATCTTTTTTCCTTCGTTTCCGGCCTGCAGGCTAAATACACACAACTCAAGAATACACATTTTCTAAAAATATTAACAAAAACTTGTTTAAAAATATTTACATACAAGAAGTACTCTCTTGTGCTACGAAACTTGAACTGTGAAAATGATAATATAGTGTGTCTACAGTTATGTGTTTATGTATGTATTTATGTGTATACATGGATAAATGTTTAAAATTATGTGTAAATGTGTGTTATCATCTAGCCATACGTATGTAAATTTGTGTATAAATGTGTAATATGCCACTTATCAACGGTTAGATTTTGTCGAGATCGACAGCTTGTCGATGAGTTCAGCCTAGACCCCCAGGTTCATCCAGGAACCCAACTCTGTCGACCTCTGGCCATACAGGCCCTGGATGGACGTATTGGATTACATTAAATAAATAAATAAATAAATAAATAAATAAATAAATAAATAAATAAATTCAAAGTTATCAACTGTTACATTGAAAGGACAACTGTCACATGTAACTTTATTCAAACCCTAATAACGCATGAATAACATGGTGGTATATTTAAAAAAAATTTAATTCGAACGGAGGTATGGTTTGCTTCACGGTGTAAATTAAGAGATCGCAAGCGCGATTAATCATCATCAATACATAGATAAATAAAGTTAATTAATATTTGTATGTATTGTATGTATGCGTGCATTGATGATGATTAATCTCTCGTGCGATGTATTAACCTCACAATGCGAAGCAGACCGTGCCTCTGTTGATGTCACCGAGATGGACGCTCCGCTAATGAAAATTGCGTCGTTCGGAATTTTCGTTTTTTCAAACATTTAGGGTTCGAATTAAAAATTTTAAAATATTATTCCAAGAAATTATTAATGAGCACAATCTTTCGATTTAAATAAAATTTTATGTGACCATAGAGTTGTTGCGGAAAAAGAGGATTTTTGTGGTGTGTTTTAATTCTCATATCATACAAATAGTAAGTTTCCTTGCGTTTTGCCGACCGACATTTTTGAACTGCGCGTCATCACGTTCTTAAAGGCCTGCACGTTTGGTGCCATCATGGCCCGCCAACTCTTGCGCACGCTGTCGATTCCTGTAAGTTTCTCGTACAACTGTTTTACTGTATTCGGATGACTTCGAATTTTATAAATTTCTCCTGCAAAACTAGTTTTAATAATTATAATTCAGTCCTTTTCAGGGCATCCTGTAGATTACAAGGATTTTTTTTAATCTATTTGGTACCACTAAGCTACAAAGGGAAGAAATCGTACGCGAAATTAATTGTTACGACTCCTTGAAGGGATCTTCTCACCCCAGTTTCTCTATAAAACATATCAGAAGTTTTAATAATTTCAGGGATAGCATTTTCTATAATAAACCCTCGGGAGAAATTCGAAGTGGTTGCTAGGAGATTTGCAAGGTGAAAGAG
>JAHWFO010028035.1:1977250-2002996 GCA_023313115.1 Rhysida immarginata | reverse complement strand
AAAGCACCTGGCTCGTAAATCGTCAATCGGGTCGTGGAGGTGCGCTAGACGGGCGGGCGAGGGCGGCCGCCCCCCCCCCTACTAATTGTGTGACAAATGGCGATGCAATATCACTAGTAACCCATCATCAATGAGGATTATTACATCATAACAGATAGAAATCAAAACGCAATACGGAGAAAGATTCCATTTTGCACGGCTCTTTCGCCTTAAGGCAAGAGAGAAGCCAGCTAAACTCAAGTAATGGAAGAGAACGCCTTTTTCGCTCAGAGCATCCCATCCTAGAAATAATAAAACACACGCACACACAAACATACACACAAACACCAGATCATATAAAACTGTCATATACGCTGTTTCGTATTCTTGAGCTCCTCATTCTAGAACTGCGATTATAAAATTTCATAATCTTCTATAATCCGGGAAATGTTATTAAATATAGTAGGAGTATTCTTGTGAAAACAGTAATGAAACAGTAGTTAATCTATTATTCCGAAACGGATAACCCCAAGAGTCCTTCAAAAATGGCTAGCAAGTTGGATGAAAGACAGGATTAAGCCTGACTCTTTTTCTCCCTTTTTTCCCTTTCACAGAGCTGCTTCTCACACCTCAAGCAAACCCCTTGATTACTCCAAGGCGATTATAAAAGAGTAAACCTGTACAAGTCCCCACGGCTTCAGAGTGCACTTCATTCGGCGCACATTGTTCGATACCCACCAGCCTTGAGGGGGCTGGTGTGTCGAGAGCGTTGGGCCGTGGAGCGATTGGTGGCGCCCGGTAACGCTATCCATCTCTCGGGCCGACGGTTGGGCCGCCTGAGCCCGAGGGCGTAAAAACGGGAAAAAGAGATGGGTGTACGGAGGGGAGGGTAGAGAAAGATGGAGGTCTGGAAAAGAGCGTCGCCCGCTTCCCTCGGAGCTAGCAAAACTATCCTTCGCCCAAAATCCCCCGAGAAGGATCCCAGAACAGATCTCCGAGCCGATAGAGAAGAAGATCTCCCGCCATTTCCCCAAGAGATGGTTCGCAGAATAGGATGAGAAGGAGGGGGCAAGTCAAGATGGATGGTATTCCTTTCCACTTGAGAGGCTTTGCTCTCCTTTTCCTCTTCTTTTTATTTTTGACTTTTATTTATTTTATTCCCAGCTAAACTATCGGCTTTTGTCTCCTCTCCGACGGCGTTCAAAGTGCCTTTCAGGTGAAATCGAAACGACTGACGGTGGCGGATTAAGGCTTCAACTAAAAAAATAAAAAATAAAAAAAAGAAGAGAAGCCTCTTCCTCCAGCTACCAAAGAACGAAACGTGATAGTCTCGACTGATTAAAAGCGCATTCGTTAATTCTAATCCAAATGCTTTTCCACTTCTCCATCAAAACGCGGGAGACGAGTAATCCGAGAAGGAAAAAGAAGGTGAGAGCGGAAAGGGCGGCCATGAAGCGACGCCTCCGGCCAAACCAAACAGAGGAGAAGAGAACCGTGACGCTGGATCCATCTATTGACACGGAAGCGGGCAATAAAAGAATTGGGCAGCGCGTGCAACACCCACCTCATAAATCGCGATTCGCTCCTAATCCAGTGTCTGCTCCTTCCAAAACCGACAGAGAGAGAGAGAGATGGACAAGATCGATGGAGATGGCCCAGTTAACGCGCTTCTTTCATTTTGCTATTGTTCTTGTTTTCAGGGTTTAATTCCTCTTCGGCAACAGCGCAATCCTATGCACAGGATCCTTCAATATATCTTTCTAAAGCCTTACACTTTGCAGCTTTCTTGTAGAGCCCCTTACAAGAAACGGGGGGGGGGGGGGGGGAGACCAGAAAACGATAAAGACCAATGTTGACATGGCTCCTTTATATTGGTCATCAGAGAAACGCGCTCAAGGTTTTCTGCATTCACAACTCAACTGCACAAAACAATGAACTACCAAGTGGGCGACCAATATAAAGCCTCCAGCATTTTATTACTTATCACTATTATTCATTTCATAGACCTGTCCATGCTCAGGATTTCTTTTTGCATTAACAATGATGTCCTTTTATGTAAAGAAGGGTTTGGAACACACTAGAGGAACCCTATTTGAGGATTATAAATGGAAATTGCAAGAAACTTATCCAAATTCCTAATATTCATGTCCAACGATTAGAGAACTTCCAAATATTGGGAGACCACAACCATCGAAAAACAGCCCGTCAAAAGGTATTAGCCCATGGGTCCTTATAACGATTTGAACGACAACGGATTGCCTTTATTCCCCCCTCTCTCAAATGCTTCCAATTTCGATTGACGAATCGCGATATTTGATCATTTTCTGCAGCTTGGTAGAGCGACATCAATAAAGCAGAACCAGTTCCATTCAGCAGTACACAATCTGATTTTACAAATGAAGGCCAACTAATCCTCAGTGCCTCTAGCGTAGCGTAACATCGTCAAACCTTATGTAAAAGGACATTGTTCATGAGCAAAATTCAGAGCAAAAAGGAAAGTTTTGTATGTCGCCTGAATTATTGACGACGATGACGGGGATGAAATCGGAGTAGAAGTAAGATGGAAGAACGAAAACCCGCATGGTGACATAAAACGACACCTCCGGACGTGTAACGGGAGCTTCCGCCGGGATGCTGCCATCGCATGACCCGGTCACCACGTCCCTAGGCAGGATAAAAGTTTCAGGACAAAACTGACATCCATACTTGAGAGGGACGACTAAAAGAGGGAAATGTGCCCGCTCCCTACTCCCAGAATGGAATGCTCTTTGAGTGGGGGGGGGGGGGAGAATGGCCAGCACAGTTCTCCTCTTCCACCGCATAATACAAATGGCGCCGATTCTTATCTTCAACAGCACCTACCTTCTTTCTATTCACCACAAATAGTTGGTTCCCAAACAACCTCGAGTACTTTTGCTTAGAATTATCCCTGGTGAGGTTGGAGATTTTAAAATAAATCTAGGAACAAGAAAATAAAATGACGATTGTACTCAATGGCGTCTTCAGATGGTGCTCTCAAAGATTTTTTGGCAGTGAACTCCAACTGGCGTGCTACTTTGTCGGTATTCATGGGTTGGTCGCAGGCGACGCCCCATCTCATCCCAGGATGACGAAAGCATGGACGTACCAAAAAAGGAAGTACGCAACTGATATGAAAGTCGGTGTGAGGACCGCTGAAAAAGAAGGTGATACAGGAAATTAATTCCCCCGAGGAGGTTATAAGAAAGTAAGCGGAAGCGACCGCCACAACTCCGACCCAACTGGAAACAATTTGGCCCAAACTTCATAGTAAAGTAGATCTTGCCTAGAATAATCTGCATACCGAATTTCACTCCTTTACATACCGAAATACACTTAGACCTTTTGGTTCCCTCTAACTCCCACCCCCAAAACTCCGATCCCAGTGGGCCAATCCAACCAAATACATAGTGAAGGTGCACATGCCCATAATAAGCTATATTCCGAATTTCAACCTTCTATCTCAAAATGCAGAAATTGTGAAGGGGACAGACAGGTGGACATTGTAAAACCAACAAGTAGCTCCATTCTTCCGCTACTTAATAATTAGACTTTAAGAGGATGACTTATTGGGACGATAAAATATTACACAAAATGAGCAAGTCAGTCTGGTATTGGTCCACCATGGCTTGGACACAGTCTGTGGATTCATAAAGCGGCCGATGGCGTTCTGATATCTTGCAAACGGGCATTCAAATTCCTGCCGTACGCGTCTCAACATCTGAAGGTCGATGCCTGCGACTGCATGAATGAGTCACTCGCGTAGGTGAACTAAATTACGTGGCAAAGTGGGCACGAAAACAATCTTTGACGATTAAAAAAAATATATATGGGCTTAGGAGCGATGACCGATGAAGTCTCTAGAAGCACGCCCAAACGTTTCGTTATAACTGCCTTCTAGCGGCTAAATATACAAGCACGCCACAACTTCCGAAAACCCGGAGACTAAGGAATCACTCTGTTTCTCGTAACCCACTTCTCCACAAACATTTATCTAGAATTAGACATTCCGCTACCCTTTTTTGTGACTTAACGTTTACAGAACCGACAAGAGAGTGTAGAGTCGTTTAAAAAGAGTGTTAACAAGCACAGAGATGACTCAAGTGCCACGATCACGATGCGGCGACTATTGCTCTCTGCGGTCACCTAGCATGAAAAGCCAAACGAAAAAGAAGAGGAAAAGTTGAAGGAATCGACCGATCTTCCCCCGCCAAAAGTAACAACACTCTCTGGAGAACCATCGTGTGTAACTTCGTCAATGTGGTCAGGAGTATGCCAATCATCGACGGTCGCGAGGGGCCCCCGGCGGGGCCAAAGAACGCACCCTGCTCTCCTCCTTGACAGCCTGTCACAGTGGCATCAGCAACTGCATCACGTCCTCCTCCTCCTCCCGTCCGCCTGCGAGCCACGGAACCAAATATAAATAAGGGAACAACTGACGTGTCTATTACGGGATAATTTCGTTTTGGAAAATAAAAGCGTGGAATGGAAGGTAGAGAGAAAAATGGGGATGCTCATAGAGCAGGAAACCCAAGTCCCCGGAGACGCTTTGCTCTTTTCTTTTCTCTCTCCTTTCTTCTTTTCCTATTTTGGCTGTCTGCATTGCAAGATGAAACGTGAACGGCGCGCTTTTTCTTCAGGCGCAAAGAGGGAAGAAGAGGCCACCGACCGGCCACTCTTGGAAGTGCCTCGAGGAGAAGCGTTCGTCAACATGAAAACGCGCCTATAAAACAGAAATATCTTTTTCATCCTACAAAATAAATCGCCTTTTAAAAAAAAATAGTACTCATAGGAGAATTTGAGAATATAATTGCTAAGCAGAAACTGTTCACAGAATTGTAAGCAATGCGCAGTGAGTGAAATAGGTTTTCCTGGCACGCGTTCATGCACGTTGCACTGGAAAGGTTGTAGGAAGACAAGGATTTAAGAGAGTGATGCAGTCAACTATTAATTAGGCCTTACGCGTCTCGGTACTGCACCATAATCGGTGGCAAAACAGATACGGAGAGGAGATAAAACATGAACGAATTTATAGAGTAACAAAAGAGCAAAGGATTGTTGTTCTTTCTTACTACAGCAATCAGGATTGAGACTCTCCGTGAAATTGGATTCTCAGCTCCTTTATTATATAAATTCGTTCATGTTTTGCCTCATCTCTGTAGCCGTTTTGCCTCCGATGATGGTGCAATATCCTATCACTTTGCTTGATCTTGCTTTCTTGAGCAACATGACGTCATGAAAAAGTTTTTCCTACGCTTTCGCATCTTTTCTCGTATCTTATATGTCGCTCGTGTCTGTATCCGACTTAGCTACGAGGATTGTTCAATAATGAATAAGCAATAAAAAATACAGTATTAGCAGTAGCAATAATTTGCTTTAACTTTGTGAGAGACCGCCATGTGGCATGCATGCAAGATCGAACGTGTTTAATTCCTAGTAATGCGTGGCAGCAATTGAAATACGTATCAGTTAGTTTCTGCCTACAGTGAGAATGGAGCATTATGTAATATGCTGCAAGAAGCTTATGGTGAAGCAAGTCTGCCAAGATCTACTGTTTTTCGTTGGTTCAAACAGTTTCAGGAGAGCCGGCGATCAACGTCGAAGGAACACAGTTCCGGAGCATCGACAACAGCAGTAACGGAAGTGGCGATTAACTCTGCGGATGTCATAATCAGAGAGGATCGTCGATAAAGCATCCGAGAACTTGCGGGAAGTGTTGCATAAGTGTGGAAGTACTCACACAATTATGACTGATCGTCTTCACAGTCGGTGCCCCGGAACTGTGAAGGTTTCCGATGGTTTTTCTTTAAACGATAACAAAATCTGAAGGCACAATACTGCTCCTCACGCGTAACTTCCATTCTCAACGTAGGCAGAAACTGATACGCATTTCAATTGTTGCCACCCACTACTGAGGAAAAATTGCACGTTCGATCTTGCGCAGGAATGCACGCCACATGGCGGTCTCTCACAACGTTAAAACAGATTGTTGCTACTGTTAATACTTTTTGCAGAAAAAATTCAATCTCATTTATTATTGAACAGCCCTCGTATATCTTGTCCAATGAAAGAAATACTTAGAACTAGAGGGACCACAAAGAGTGGAAATGCGGGCCTTCTATTTCTGTTCCTTGAACAAACACCACACTATTTCATTTTTATTCATTTGTCATGTTCAATCTCAATTGTTAGTCATTGTCAAAAAAGGGGGAAAAATAGAAAAGAAAAAAAGAAAATCTTTTAACACTTAAAAATTGAACTTTACCTGGACATGCCCATTGGGCAAGATATTCGCCTCATGCAAGTTCGATCAAAGCACCACCTAGCGGGAATGTGAGTACACTATCTGTGGCTACGATGTTCTTCTATTCTATGGGCGCTCGCAAATTTATCTCAATTTGAGCGACTTCATTTTGTGTATAAATTTGCTGAATTGACTCAAGTAAGCCCGGTATGAAATGCTACGTAGTAGGTTGTTCAAATTCATATTATAGACGCCCAGAAGAAACAAAATATTGTTCATTTCCATCTGAGAACAGGATTCGTCAGCAAAGACAGCTATGGACAAAGCGATTAAAAGAAAAGTATTTCGGGTCTTGTGAAATTAATACTAACACACTGAAAACCGTATTTAATAAGAACATCCATTTGCTTTTCCTTCAACTCCCAATCCCATGGCCACAAATAGTTTGAGAAACTTCACGCATGGTGGCGCGCTTGCAGCTTGCAAGAGGCGAATAGTATAGATATAACTCAAGATGGGTCCATGAAGGCTTTTTCATACGCCATACCTCAGATGATAAATTACTGAAGAAAAATAGAGGAAAAAAATTCAACAGCCTAGATTCGAACTCGGAACCTTCAGCTTCCTTCGAGCTATTTTCATCATCAAACTATAGCAAGACCAGCTACTTAGCTCACACTTGAGACGGCCTCACGAAACGGGGTGAGGATTTTTAAAGATCGTAGGCCTTAACCCTTGGTATACTGCAGCGTTCTCGAAAGAATGACATGGCTGGGGGGGGGGGGGGTTAAATTTTTATCTCGACGAGATCCACGGGAGCAGGGTCGGAGGAGGAGGACGGAAGAGCGAAACAAAGGGCGATGGGGAAGTGGAAACGTAGAGCCAGCGATGATAATGAAAGATGAGACCGAAGCTAAACAGATCTGACAATCTATCATTTCTAGACAACATAAAAGGCTAACCAATCATGACACTGGACGCCGTCCACACTACGCACTGCTCTATGGCTGGGGCGCTGGACAGTGTCAAAGGGGCCACGAGGCATTCATCACAAAAGGGGGTTCCCTCCGATAGATTCTTTCTATTTTTTTTTTCAGGACGAGAGGAAAGGCAATTTAATCAAAATGATCTGATTCAGTCCTAGGTAATGGCATACTTGCTCTTTTGTCTCCGCAATAAAATTCAGGTCAATTTCAAAAAATTTTCCCCATTCGTCGCTTACTTCGCCCTTGAGCAAATGAATTTTCCATACACACCATTCAATCGCTATTGTTATGAGAACCACGTTTCTCTGCCCATCAACTAAAACTATGGCCGAGTCAGTCAGAATATTTGGCGAAAACTCTCATTCATGCACAAAGTAAGTAAGTAAGAGGAATCTTGAAGACTTAAGTTGAGTCACAATCAAAAGCAACACTCCAAGGTTCCATTCATTTGTCAAGAATCAGAAGTCTGTATTAAGACGTAGTACATTTTAAGTTAGGTTACAGGCAGTTTGTTTTTTTTTTAAGTGGACAAACAATTTAAATATGAAATTTTATCACCTTTAGTGATCGAAGCGACGAGTATTGAGCATATTAAAATGAGATGGCGAGAGAGAGAGAGAGAGAGAGAGAGAGAGAGAGAGAGAGAGAGAGAGAGAGAGAGAGAGAGAAAGAGAGGGTTTCGCTTTACTTGTCGCATCAATTTCAGTGAACGTGAGAAAAGCAGAAAGAGCGAGAGAGACAAAGGCGAAGGAACGTGCATTAATGGGTTACCCAATGCCATCACCACCACTCTGAATACGCGTTACTCGTGTCACTTTAGGAACAGGGAAAAATGTCAAGGGTCCCTTCATTTCTTTTTCTATCCCATTTGCATCCTCGTCGATTTCAAGGAAAGGATAGAGTAGGTTGCCCAGTATTGGACAGAAACGAAGGAGGTGAAGAAGGGGAGGCAAAATTCTTCCGACATATATACGCTTCCTGACTGCTCCTGTGATTGTTCCTTTGAGTCTGAAGCAGAAATCAGCAAACTAGGGCCCGCGGGCCAAATGCGGCCGCCTCTTTTACGGTTAACGAGCTAAGAATAAATTTGTGAAAACTTGTTTTTTTTTAATTGTTATTTAAGTAGACCTATCTACAAAAGTAACCATGAATTAGCAAAAGTAGGCCCGCATTAATTAAAATGCTGACTATTATGTTTGCCGATCTAAATCATACTGTACTTTCTTTACTTATAGATTTTCATTTTACAAAACAATTCTCTAAATCAGGGGCGTATTTCAAAAGTAAGGGCCGATCGGTTACAAAATGAGAAAAGACAAATTGGTTAATGTTAACTATCTGCACATGGTTAACCGAAAAATTTAGTATGGCTCCAAATAGTATTCATCCTTGCATTATTTTTCTACATATCCTCCATTCCCTTCCAAACACATACAATATACAATCAGTTTTGCACCGATTTTTCTTCTCAGTGCATTCCCAGGATGCGGCAGGAATTTTATGCGGCGAAAATTTGAAGAAGCTTATTTCACGGTATCAAAACTGGTTGGAACGAACTGATGATTATCTAGGAAAATAATGGAAGCATGTATATATTTGGAGGAACCACTAATAAAAGATAAACGAATGTGACTGTCGACTTTCTAGACCAAGTGTTTGTTTCAGCATAATTATTTTGGTTCCACGATCTCTATTAACAGCAATGCAACCGGCACACTCCTCTCCATGTTACAAAAGGTAGTCGCTAACATACACTACCCTGCAATAATGTTGCAGACACCTTCTAATTTACATGAAATCTGATTTGTACGTTGGAACTCATAATTTTTTTTCATTTGTTCTCATTGTATAACCGACCAGCTCTTACTTTTGAAATAAGCCTCGTAAATAAACCACATAACCATTTATTACAAATATATGGGGTCCATTTAAAAAAAAAATTAATTATAAAAATGCAACTATTTTATTAAAAAATTTCTGTATGGAAAGTGGAAATTTTCAACAGGTTCAATTCATCATGTCACGTAAAGGAGTTTCGGCGTGTGATAGTACAAGTATTATCCTGTGGAAAGCCCAGGAAGCAAATTTTCGCTAAACCTTTCGCTGACGAATCGTCATGGAAAGTCGTGGGCAAGACAATGCTAACCAACAATTTAAGCTGTGGGAAATTGGATTTTAAGTTTTGCTACATTTCTGGTCTTGGACAATAATATTTTCAGAAGCCCTGACACAGCTTCTGACACTGTTACTCACAAACTTTGAACCCTGTATTGTCCAAGACCAGAAAGGTAGAAAAACTTAAGATACAATTTTCCATTACTTAACAAAACGTTGGTTTTGCCCTAAAGCCCTGAATTAGAAACCAAGTTCGATTCTACCACAAGCCAGCTATCCCTAAAGCAGAGAAAGAAGTGTGCGCATGGATGTAAAAGAATGCCGGAGAAGGTTGCCGCGGACCCGCTAAAACACTTTTTCGTCTACGCTACTCTATACGCAGCTTAAACCTTAAGGAGGGGATGGGGACTAAAAAAAAAGAGACATGGGGGGGGGGGTAACAAGTAGGCGAAGCGGGGGTAACAAAGTCCCCCCTCCGTTCACTTATCACCGGCTGCCAGGCGAACGAGGGACGACAAGAAATTCTTTTTCCCTTGCCAACGTCTCTGATGGAAAATAATCATTTTCGGGAGCGGCTTCAGCTCGTCTCCGTCTAAGTCCCTGACGACGCCTCCTCCCTCCCTACGCCCGCCCGCCGCCCTCTATTTATATTCGATTATGAACTTATTGCAAAAAAAGAGAAGAACGTGATTGTCATTTGACTTTTTGACGAAATCTCTCTCTCTCTCTCTCTCTCTCTCTCTCTCCTCGAAAGACATTAAAGGAGGGTCGGGGAAGCAGAGCAAAAGGAGGATAAAAATAAAACGCGCGCATATTTCGAGTTATTTCTTGAAAAAAAAATTTTTTCCAATTGGTATTTGCATGAGGGGAGAAAAATTTTTTCGCGCGCCAATTATTCACGGAAAGGCAGGAGGACCGATAGAACATTTTAGAATTACGCACGATTCAAAAATTAGATTCACTGAATATTTACAACCCAAATCTTCTTCCATAGGGAAGGGAAGCGACACTCCCTTACCTGTGGCTACAGACAGACAAGAACCGACGTATTGACTTTTAAAGAATTATCCCTCTCAACCCATCTGAGTCTTTTACATTACTATATGTTAATAGTTAACGAGTGTTAATTTGCAAGTCTGACATACTTGTGTATCATATAGCTATCATCATCATTTACAGATACCCCATCAATGTAAAACATAGATCTTAGATGTATAGGAAGACGACTACTCCTGTATCAAATGTATTAAAGGGAAAAGACTTTCACAAGAATGAATTCACGATGAAAGATGGAATAATTTTATATTTGCGAGTAGCTCTCTCTTTCAATGGTGTTAACAATCCCAAACTAAAGTGCGGCGGATGAGCGAGATCACTAGCAGCTATGTAAAGTTCCTTAATGCGTTAATGTAACTGCTACCCCCACAACTCCGACTCCTGACACAATCTAACCCAAACATCATAGTAATCCAGGTATTGTCTACAGGAATCTGTATACTGAATTCCGCTCCTCTATATCTATATACCATACAGAACAAATGGTTCCCTCTAAAACCTACCCCCCGTATCTATTGTAAAAACAATAAATAGCTCCATTTTTCTGCTACTTAAAGCTGTGCGGGTAATGTTGTTATAAGCATTTTCTGTAACGGTAATCAAGATTCTAGATAAAGTTGCCCAAATAGCAATGGCACACGACTTTAGCTACAACAAGATTCTTAATAACCGAACAAGTTCTAGTTAACGACTTCTATAGTCTTTAAAAGTAGATATCGAAGACGACAAAAGTTAAAGACTTAGCAACCCAGACTTTAAGAAAAACTGTAAACGATATGGTTTCGGCAGGTATGGGCAAAATTAGAGGATTTGTCCCCCCCTCCCCCAGTTAAGACGACGAAATAAACGTACTGGTAATGTCACTTTTTATTTAAAGCAGTATTCAGGCCGAACAATCCCAAAATGAAATCGCGTTGAGCCTATCTGGCAACTATTCCCCACAGGAGCTACCGAAGGCTTAAAGCAAAGTCGAGCTTCAGCTTCTTAAAACGCACTGCGCTATCAGGACAACATGGACTGCGAATTTATACAACACCACTCCGTCCCCCATGAAACTGCTCAGCTTAGGGAAATCTTCACAGCTTCTTGATCGCGGAAAAAAGGCTGTCGGTTGCATTAGGAGCTGCGGGGTCACGACACCGAGAAACCACGGATCCAATGCGTCTTCCTAGTACTCGAGAGGGCAGAGGCGCCTGCGAGACTCGCTCGAATGGCTCAAGAAACCTTTCCCTCCTCAGTTTTCCCCTTGAGCATCCGTTTCATAAAAATGATCAAATGCAATATTAAAAAAGTCTAATCCCCCAGAACGGTTTCTATCTCTTTCTTCCTTCTTTCCCTCAAACGAAACTGAATCGGATTTGTGATGGGAGGGAGAGAGAGAGAGAGACAGAGAGAGAACACTCAAACCAGTACAACAAGAAGACCAAGAAAAAAATATTTTTGTCTTCTTGGAGACAGAGGTCGCGAAGATTTTCGGCGACGAGTGACAGGCGCATTGTGTTGTTGCTTCGTTCGCGGCACCACCCACAAAGTGCACGTGATGGCGATATTAAAGGAACAGCGATAAACAAGAACAAGAAGACCAAGAAAAAAATAAATTTAAAAACAATAAGGGGGGGGGGTGAAGATGGGGTAGTGTCTGGGTTTTTCGAGCGAGCAAATACCGGGAAATAATGATGTGTCAGAGGGAGAAGTGAAATCTTTTCTCGTCCTCGCTTTCTATTCCCTTCCCTTCGCTCACTTTATGGAGGGCGAGAAACAAAGGACGGTTGAACGGGGGGTAGGGAAAGATAGGTTATCATTTTTTTAACATTCCAAAACGTGAAATTTGATGTGGGGTGGTAGGAGAGAGGGAATGAAAATGGGAAAAAAAGCTCAATTGTAATTAAAAAGTAAAATTCATCATGTGAACATTTATGAAGTACTATCTACTACTATCACTCTCCTAAGCACACAGAAGGCGTCGATTATAAGCACAACTCCATTTGCTTGCTTTATTTTTTCAAATGACCTGGTCAATGAACAAAATTCGATCAACCCAAATGTCTAAACAATGTAATGACCTTTCTACTACAGATCAGAACGATAAATTTTACAGTGGTGACAGGAGCGCCGATAGATCAGAAGCGTCCATCTCGAAGAAAGGTTGCATTAGCAATGTCGCGCAATCCAATTTGATAACCCAGAGAGAACAATCAGATTCAAGAGGCTAACACAGCTTGGCTGTCAACTGCCTGGGGCAACAAACACACGTAAGCTTAGGATAAGCGAGCGTCCCAATGACTGAAAGCTCATCGAGTGTTGGGATAGTTTTGTTTCAACGCAGTTATCGCGATTCCCAATTACCAACGCGCGCTATTAACAGGAAATTCCCTCCTTCTCCTCCTCTCTACGGAAACAAAATCGCCTTTTCCCAAATATTAAACAAAAGAATATAATTTTCATGTGTTCCTAACACTGGCCGATCAACTGAGACTGCATTTAGGAGAAGGAAGGCAGAGAATTTCGTGGCTCTTCAACCCCGAAAACAAGGGAACTCTCCTAATGATGAATAGGTTTTGAGTAAAATTTCCAGCAATTCGATTTCATTATGAGGCACCTCTTCTCTTAACAGTTCCTAACACTCAGCTTCAACGTTTTCAATACATAATGATCAAAAATTTTTGCACCAAACTTCTAGGGAACAGAGTGGTCAAAATAACCATTTCTGCCAATAAAAGCAAGAAAGCATTTCCGCCCCCAGTTCACTGACAGAAAATGTTTTATTTTGGTCCATTCTATGTTCCCTAGCAGTTTGCTACAAACGTTTTTGAGCGCTTGTTTTTTTTTTAAAGAGTTTGGAATGAGTTGATCAAAGTGCCCTTCTCCAACTTGTGTTATTTCAAGATTCGAGATACTTTTTGTCATATACAATAGATGATCGAGTCTAGTTTTCTTATGCGTTACTTACTATATCAAAGATTATAGAATACTGCAAAGTATTCTGGTTAGACTCCTTCCTTTCCTCTATCACCATCACCATCATCAGACAAGTGCTGGTTGTCGCTTCGCACTCGAGCTCTGCACAACCCATTCATGTGGGCGTCTCTACTCCTCCTTCCCAGGGCAGTTTCTTTATTTCCCCCCACGCTTCCTTTAATTTTTTCGTATTATCCTTCTTCCGAGTCGATTTCCCCGGTAACCCCTTTTTATATTTTTTCCTTTTACGCCACTTCCCTCCACCTTTTACAAATACTCCAGCTTCTTCCTGTCCCAAGCACCGGCAAGCAAATCACAAAACGCCACTTTCATCCACTACCCCATCTACCGGTTCCAACAATACAAATGACCTACCCCCATCCCTCCGCCCCAGTTCGCCTCCATTATCACAAATCACTCGGCCGATCGGGCGGGCGGTGGCCGTGTCGCCAACAGCTTTTGGGGGTTTGACTTTCCATTTTGGAAGGGGATAAAACCAATGGAAAATGGATGGAATCGCCGTGCCGTGGGTGGGTGGATGGATGGATGGAAAACGAGATTGAAAGCAAGCTTTTACGCGTCACCCGCCTTCTTCACCGTGTTCGCTCCGGTCAGATTGAATGTTTAGAGTCCGATACGAAATTAAATCTCAAAAAAAAAAATCACTTCCCTTCCCCTCCACCTGAACGCCTCCCGGAGCAGGGGCCGCCACCGATAAGAAACGACTTGAAGGGCCAAGGAAGAGGAGACGTGGCGAGTTGGGTTCAATGTTTGGCTAGTGCGTCCGTGTCAATTCCTCGTTCCCATCTCAATCTTTCTCTTACGAATGGAAACAATGGGACCATAAGCTTATGGCAATCGGTACAGAAACAACTCAAAAAAAAATAATAATAAGAGGCTGGGAGACGACGTCAACCCTTGTCTTCGCGTCCACGTACTCGTTCATCACGGAACCTCACTCCATTCTATAAGACGCACCTCAAAAGTTTTACATTTAATAAAGGAGAGGGATCTCCAATTTGAACGGGACTCCTTTGCCTTATAAGTGCCAGGCAATACTATGCATATTTTAAGCGCCAGAGAAACAGCCACGGTTAGAATCTCCAAGATAGGCAGATGGATGAGGGCTAATGCCTCAAAAGATTTTTTTTATCTTATTCTGTAGATAAGCGTTAGTATCGCGTTCTTTCATTGAAGACATCGAATTACTAGAGAGAAGGGGCGAGTTTTTGGACTTGAGTTCACGATTTAATAAGCATCGACCTGCTGAACAACTGCGTAATCTTAACAATAATAACCATAACCACACGAATTAGCGTGAATTTTCTTAAAATGCCGAGAGAAGGTATTACATTAGTAGCGCATCAAATAATAAAGCAAACTATTATTGCATAATTATAACTACGAGTGTACGTAACCACATGAAGTGATTGCCGCCAGAATTTAGTGTATCGTAATAAGTTTTATTCAATTTATTATTCAAACTCTAGTATTTAATTTCAACTTGAATTAAAATTACTTAAGCAAAACAACAAAATATCAAACTCTTTATTTTATTTTATTCAAATTTAAATCCAGTTGTTTTAATTATAATATTTATCTAGTGTAAAGATGTTGGTTGGTGCCGTGATTTTTTCACGTGCGATGTTAGGTATTGCTAAACCCAGGCGATTAATACCTGGTTGAGCAAAGAATTCATCTGACCGTAGTCTACCAACACCACCTATATTAGATAACGAAGGCCTGCGCACTGAAACGTCATACAATGTTACATCCGCGGCCGTACTATATATCTCCAGGCCTGACAACTGAATTGATGAGGTCATGCTAGAGAGGTCGGTGAAGCATGAGGTCGTCTGCTTGCCATTTTGACGGAGGAGATAATTTTTTCACATTACTGGAGTATTCGTTTAATTTGATTAAACATAATTTATAATCAGGAACCTAATTAGAAATCTTTAAGTATAATTTTTTACAATTATAGTAGCCTATCATTATAACTAGTTTGTTAGGCCTAACATCGTGGCTAACTTTTAAAATGAAATATTATACAGGGCGATTCAAAATGATGTCCGGCATTTCAAAATTTTACTATGCATTTATTTTAAAACAAATAACCATACCGGGTTTAAAATGCAGGTAAACTCAAATATTTTTAACCTTCCTGCAATTGGAGGCTGTGGCGGCGCTAGTGTCGCGATAAAAGTAAAGATGGCGCCTGTGAATGAAAAGGCATATTGCGTCTTAGAGTATGCAAAAACAAACAATAATTTTACTCCAGCGGGCATTTCGTAAGCAATTTCATAAAGATTGCCCTGCTGACAAAAGCATCCGTAAGTGGTACGATCAATTTCTGGAAAGCAAAAGGCCACGTCTAAGTGTAGAAAAGGTGGAAGCAATAAGGGCCACGTACACCCGCAGCCCGCAGAAATCAACTCGTAAAGCTAGTCGTGAACTGCAACTTCCACAAACAACTGTGTGGCGCGTGTTGAGGAGACGATTGAAAATTAAACCATACAGGTTTCAAATGGTTCAAGCTCTCCGTCCATGCTGAAAGGAGTTTGGGTTGAGATTGACTATCGTCTTGACATTGTCCGGATGACTCGAGGGAGTCACATAGAACAGTTGTAATGCTAGAATCAATAAATATTTGAGTTTTCCTGCTTTTTAAACCCTGTCTGGCTAGTTTTTGCTATAAAATAAATGCATAGTAAAATTTTGAAATGCCGGACATCATTTTGAATCATCTTGTAACATTCTACTTTAACATCATAGGTTGCTGTGTTCCTCATTATAAATCCAATTTTTATACATTTTTAATTGCACAGTTTTTGGATTTCCAAAGGAACAGAATTTAAGAAAGCACTAGCTATTAAAAATTCGCCTTGAAGATTTCATGCCAATCGCAAATTCAGGAGTTTGTATCAAGCATTTTCACGATGACTTTTTAATTAAACGAGAAATATTTACAGACAAGCAAGGTAATGAAATCGTTATAACATCGCGACAGAATAAAATTAAAACAAGGCATCTATCCAATATTTGTTTCTGAACATACACCCCATTTAAATGAAGCGCTTCCCAAAAAAAAAAAAAGAAAAGAAAGACATAGAATGAAAGAGAACAGCTTCTCAAATAGAGAGAAAATTCAAAATTAAAGAATTTCCGTTGAGATGGAGGTTTACCTTGGCAACTCGGAGCAAAGATGAGAGAGCGATGTTTTTATCAATGCATTCAAATATTCTATAATTACAAGTCAAAATTGATCTATACTCTGTTAATAATTAACTAGCAGAAATTAGATAAGAAAAATTAGCATCATTTTCTGTCACAATTGAAACATATTTTTTCAAAAATCTTATTTCAAAATTTAAGGAATTAACAATTCCTGTAAAACATTTAAAAATATTAAAGCAAATTATTACAAGTAATCTATTTAAAATAGCAAGCAGAATGCCTCGGCCACTTAGCATTCACCGACCTCTAGCATGACGTCATCGATTCCGTTGTCAGGCCTGGAAAGATATAGTACGGCCGTGGTTACATCATTAGAAGGTTAAATTTAGGGCTGATTATTGATAGAAATAAGATTAAAAACGGCCTTTTTTCTGTGATGTAACAAAAAATGACGTTTCAGTGCGCAGGCCTTCTTTATCTAGGTGGTGTTGCCGTAGCTAAGGCACTATATCGAGAATATACATATACCTACATTCTATTTTTGGTCAATCTCGCAGCGCATAATAATCATTTGACGTTTCGCTTTCATGTTTTAAAGGCTTCAGACCAACACCACCTCTACTCAAAGCCTGTACCCGAAAATTTCATACATTGTTACATCGTCATGGGGAGTCATAATTTAGGGCTTATTATTGGTAGAAATACGATTAAACATGCCTCCGTGTGATGATGTAACAATGTATGAAATTTTCCCCCTCAGGCTTTGAGTAGAGGTGGTGTTGTTCAGACCCATGGATGAAAGTGCACAGGCCTTTTCTTTAGGAGGTGTTGGCCGTGGCCTGTCCTTTTTATCGGTTGGGGCGCAATCAAAATATCCAAAACCTTGCTCCTGGAGTCTTCTTTCGTTCTACATTCCACTGAAGAAAATGATGCAACGCTGCTTTTCTACTGGCATGGAATTGAGATCAGGAAATAGCAATCCCAAGAGATTTCGCTGATGATGTTCCTCCTCGCCTTAAAATGGCGCCAACCGATGCCCACGGCGCTTCGAGTGGTCACTCTGATCACTGCGGAAGCACCGATCATGGTAGTAGCCCCCACCACCATTGATTTTCTCTTTGGTCTTTCAATTTCGATTTGGAAAACTTGCCTATCTTTGTCTTTTCCAAAGGCAGGCATACAATGATGACTATGCAACCAGAATTTGTGTCGCGAGGTCAAAGTGATTTTTTTGCCCCCGGGAAAAATTGACATGTGTGCGTTTTAAAATACGATCCGACATAATTTGAAAAACAAACAACATGTCCACATACAAAAAATAAATGAAATTGCATACAAGGGAGACAAATGCTTTGAGAGCCATCTATTCTCGGGAGACTTACTCGGGCTATATCCTCTTTACTGAATTGCAGAAGGAATGCATCAACGCTAACAACAATTTTTTTGCACACGAAGTTCTGCACGGGTTTTTCCCGTCATTCGGTCGAGATCAGAATTCAGCTTCCGCCATTTTTTTTTTGGTCAATGACGAGAGGGTGGATCAAGGAGGAAGATGAGGTCGAGAAAAGATTTCGGTCAAATAAGGAAAAGAAAGCAAAAGCAAAATAAAGAAAAACGGAATGGCGCCCTGCACATAGCTCGACGAGGAATCCGTTTTCGCGTATGTGACCTGCGGTCCTGCGCAACCCGAACTGAAGAGGCGGGTATGGGAGAAAGGGGGCTTATTATTATTATTTCAAGGGGGGAATTTCCGGAATGCTCACATTCCATTCTCGAGGCGTCAAGTGAGGATTCATCGTCATCGGCCATTTTCGTGTTGCGCGAAATGTGATTTCTCGAGTTTCCAGCGCGTGAAAATGGCGCCGTCGATCGTTTCCATTCCCTCCCTCCTCTTCCTCATTCAATTGTCAGGCTAATCAATTACAGGCCATCGTAACGACTGTCAGTCTCTCTCTCTCTCTCTCTCTCTCTCTCTCTCTCTCTCTCTCTCTCCGAATATCCGCAGAGCATCTTCCGCCCGTATGAATTCATTTTCATTTCCGATAGAGAAACCGAAGAGGGACAAGGGCGTGGAATCCTACCCGTCTACCTCGTCCCTTTGCGGTTTCTCGTTTGCCGGTTTTATACGGAGATGCATGCGCCAACAAATTAAAATAAAAACACACGCAACCTCAATGTATCCACGAGATTTCAGACATTTTAGTAAGAACGAGTAATAAAACTGAAACAAAGCTTTTAGGATTGAAAGGAGTGCCTCAAACGGTCCGATTCATTGCGCCCGTAGACGATCAAGCAGAGCAAAAATCGCCAATTCGGTCACCAAAGTCACGTCCCCATAGGTCCCTCGTCCTAATATTGCACAATCCTATTTTCCTTTAGAACATTTTGCATTTCGTTATAAGACAATTCGAGACAAAAGATAGGTGGTTCCGACAAAATTTGCGAGGCTGTTTTCTACCGTTGAGAAATCCTCATGAAGAAAATAACCTGGAGGCGAAGCTTTATATTCGCTGTGTTATTTTTCTCGTACACTCATCAGCGCCTCTTTGGTCGTTAGCAGGCAAATTAGGCATTCAACAAGTATTAACAAACGACAACCGCCAACCTCCTTGTAACTAGTCTGTTCTCTTTGGCATTGCAGGGAGGGAGAGCTTTAGTGTGAGGCCCCTCACTTTATGAGAATTATTTTATGTGTGAAGACAGTTCATTTGTTAATCAATCTTCGACGTTAACTTCATTTGTACAATTTCATTTGTTGATTGGACTTATCACTACAGTTTTCTAAATTATAAATTTAATGATTAAATGGAAGAGTTTGGAAATTAATCGAACACTTGAGTTTACAGGATGTAGGTTTCACTTTGAAACCATGTTTGAATTGGAATTGGGAAGATGAGCCGCGAAGGCACCGCTCAGCACGGTCCTTCCCCCCTTTTGAATTCTGAAGCGTTGCCTTTAGGATGATTTGACAATGAGGTGCTAGGTGGAGCTTTTATCTTTAGCTCCAATAAAAGCAGATTCACCTTCTATGATCAAAAAAAATTTGGCAGATTATGGTTGATGGCGAGTAGCTGCAAATCAGTGCAGATGGCTACAGAAGATGAGGAAACGAATCAGTTATGAAGCGAATCAAGAGAGAGACAGGACGCCGACACCAGCCGAGACCACCACCCCTAGGAGAGAACGGTATATCTCCTACATTCTTTTTCCATCCTTTGCCTGAATCAGCAATCCTCATTAATTGATTTAGAAAACGTTATCATCATCATCATCATGTAAATATTCAAAAATAACTAATTTTCAAATTATTCAATAGTTAAGGATTAATAAATGAACTGTCAGATATGATTATTAAAAAGTTTAAACAGTTTCTTTGGGGATTGAATCTGGTTGTCTCTCATGTAAACCTTACAGAATAATGGGTATTGAATATTAAATAAATAAAACTTTGAGCCTTTATGATCAATGACTGGTCAATACACTCTTCACCACTAACACGCCAAGGCTACCCGAACAGAGACATGAATATAGATCGGAGGAATGTGTGGGTTGAGCGGGTAGTATCCTAGTTAATGTTGAGAAATGGTTTTTGTATTTTATTAACGCCCCGACCCCACATTAGATTAAATGCAAATTGCCTCTCACTTTTAACAAAAATAATGTTTATCATTTAACCCCATAATTCAAACCATGAAAAACATTAAACCTAGTCAATTCTAAAATCATAACAGGCTTAAAAAGTTCACCCATCATCACAGACTTGATTTGCATTTAGTTTCGAGAAATTCAAAATATCCTCAGGCACAAGTGCAATGTATAACAATTGCGGCTGCCAACCTCTAGAAGTCTCCGATTAACGGAAGTTCATACATTTTGTCAAAGTTTCGCCTCCAGGTAAGTTTCTCCATGGAAACCACTATTTAAGAAGACATTTACCTCCATTTGGGTTTTATGCAATGACAATCACGCCGAACAAACAAAATGATCGTTTCCAGTTAAAACTTGACGTGTTTAATACCAACAGTTATAGATGATTACACTAGAAAACCCCTTGTTGGGCTTCGGCCTGTTGGGGGCAACCCGCGGGTTGTTTATATTATTATTATTATTATTATTAAATTGACGCGTCTAAATTTATCCCAAACTCCTTTTGGGGACACCTCTATTATGTGATTACTCCATTTGGCCCGCACTGCATATATTTTCTACACGGCATCAGTTTTGAAAAAAACAAACAAACGGTTCTTTAGATTTTGGGTACGGTTCGCGCAGGCAAGTGAGACGAAGTTTCCTTTTCCGTCACTGTACTGGTGACGGAGAAAGAAAATCGTCTGGATGGATCCCCCTTTCTCCATCGATTCCATTGGACTGTGGAGATGGAATGATGTACGAGGGGAAGAGAAAAGGAAGGGAAAAAGGGGTTTCGAGTGCCTTAATCGAAACAAATGATGCGGATAAATGGGTGCAAGAGATACAACTGGGGAGTGCGGAACAAAAAAGACAAGAGCATCGCACTTTCCAGCACATTTGTGGACTTCGATCATGTATTTTTCCTTCGTGTGCTTTTGGTAATAGCAAAAGCAGAGCTGGCGGAATATAAGAAGACGAACCTAATCTCATTCTATGGAGGAAATTGGTTAAAAATACTCGACGGATCTTTATTTCGACACTCCGTCGAGAAAGGATGAGTTATTTTTTTTTCGAGGTTGCAACCTGCGCACACTGGTGCACTGCAGGCAAACCTCACTGAAAGCCCTCATCGTGGTTTCATCCCACTCCCCATCATCATCATCCGCTAAAAAAATAAATAAAGGAAAGTTGTTGGAAACAAAGTTTTCTCGATTGCCCCGCCTTTCCCAAAAAGCCGTTTCGATGGCCGCGGTACGTGGGAGGCAGGTCTGTCCGCGTCGAAGCTCCACCCACGGCGGCGCATGCGCTCTTTTGCCCGACGCCGCCACCAACCAACCCGTTCTCTCTTTTGAGGCAGAGGCAGGTGGGCGCTGTTTGTACGCGCAACGCCACGCCCAACCTTCTCCTATCGACGCTTCGTGATTGACAAGGCTCTCTTCCGCAGCACTACTGCAGTCCACGCAGCGCCCGCCCGTTGCCACGGCAACTGCAGCCACCGACAGCAGCATCTTCGCTCGGAAAACGAGGATTCAGAAATTTCATCGAAAAACACATTAAAAAGGTGCATCGAACGCCAAAATTTGTTTCTACAAATCGATCTCCTAAAAAGAGAACACCTGAAGATGCGCTACCGCAATTTCGAAGCCACATTCCGTCAGCACGTACTCTTATTACGTGAGAACACCATCAAAACGTTTTAAAACTAATTTACATAAAATCAGCTCCCTTTACATGCACACGCGTATGCAGGCAATTTCAATTAACGAGACTTCAGTGCAAATTTCGTCAAGTTCACCAAAAATTCGAAAATTAAGTCTCGATATAATAGGAAAGCACATACTCGTTTTCGAAATTTGAAAATATCAAATTGGTTACAGCTGACTTTTTTTTCGTACGACTACAATTTTCTTCTAATGTTTGAATATCGTTAATATTAAATAACTTTTTCATATTTCAGGAAAACTATTTTGAGTAGAAAGTCGGCATATAAGCTAATTAGGACGAAATCCGTTTGATTAGCATTTTTGATTAAATTTCAAAACGCATCCCGATTTTGATATTTGCACTGAAGTACCCTCTTAAGAGAAGCGGTGTCCGAACCCTTTTCAATTCAGACTGATAGCCATTGCCGTCCCGCAGCAATCACGCAGCTCATCAAGAGAGTAGCAAACAACGCAGGGAGGTAGGCTTTTGAGCACTCTCTTCCAATGGCCGCTGTTGACGCATCGATTTTTGAGGAACGAACAGTATCCTATATGTGACTGTCTCCATAAGAAAGTCCATTGGCCTAAGTTTACTGCTGAATGGGGGAGAAGAAGATACTCGCCGGTTATCTCTTCGCGCAATCCACCTGTTCAGCAATTTTTCATCGAGGTAGGTAGTGGAAGGTGTTCCATGCTGCTAGAAATCAAAGTCCTCCTCGTTCCCATAACAACGGTGGGCTGTAAAAAGTGTAGATCCAATGACGTACTGCGATGAACAAGTCGTCCGCCAAGAGCTGTAAACTCTAGAGTCGAATTAAACGAGCACGGACTCTGCCTGTGCTAGCCTCGCCAAATAGAAAAGAAAGGAAAGGCAGCTAGACAAACGCCATCCCACATGAAGCGGCCTTCGTTTGACTCAGGCATCTCGCCAGCAGCTCAAAGAGAACGAAATGAAAGCCGCCAACTAAGTGCGGAATGTCGAGTTATTATAATTCAAAAAATTTCAAATTCAAACGAGCCATTCGCTCACTCTCGAATAGGGTGTTTCTAGGATGCTGCGATTACTACAAAATAATCCTAATAATTAAGACACGTTGTGATACGAATTATTCGGGTAAGGCTCAACTCAAAATTATTTTAGACAATTGAACTTTAAATTCAATGTTTGTTAAGGCACTTTATATACATATGATCAAAATTCTTAAAAATAACGAAATGAACTGGAATAGTTCTGTCACCTGAAGAAGATAGCAATTCCAATCGAAAAGCTTAGTGAGTGAATCTGTTTTTTAATTAATTTTTTGCCTCTTTTTTATTGAATGAATCAACAATGAGAAATATAACGATGGAAGAGGTAACAAGAAATTATTCCTCCCGAAGAAGGTACAGGAAAGTAGCTGAGATCATCTGTTTTCAACCTTTTATCTGCACTTTTTAACTATCCCCCATTTTTTAAATCGAAAAATTGATTTTCTCGAATGTAGTATTCAGAAAATGAAAAAAAAAGAAGAAGCTCTATCTTCTTTCGTTTCTCTTTATTTCCATTCGAATGATATACACATGCCAAATGTTGCCATAGTTCTAAAGACCAAGTGATTGCCACCCCATAATTCTGACCCCATTGAGACGATCATAGTAATCTAGTTTTGCCTGGGGAAATCTGCATACCGAATTTCAGTCCTTTATTTACCTAAATACATGTAGGGCTTTTGGTCCCCTCTAACTCCCACCGCCGAAACTACTTGTAAATAGTGAAGGTGTATATTCCCATAGTAAACTACATTCTGAATTTCAACCTTCTACCTAAAAACTGCCGAACTTCTATCTCAGAAATTATGAAAGGGACAGACGGACATTGTGAAACCATTCTTCCGCTACTTAATAATCAAGAATTCAGGTGAATTTACAAATTGTTTGCTTGTGTCTAGTCCTTCTCTCCTTACATCCGTCAAAATTTTTGTTTCGAAGAGTGGTCACTTTCAGCATCATGAAGTTTGTTTGTTTTTTTTCAAATTATTATTCAGGAATGTTGCCTGTCTTCTTATTTTTGTGTTTAAAACATTGATCATAAAACTGTAGGAGCGAAACAAATCAGTACGTGTCTGAAACTAAGGAACTCATAAACGAGCACCGACATTCGCAATGGATTACCAAGTCCAATTTCGTAGGTG
Organism: Rhysida immarginata; assembly: GCA_023313115.1. Classification (NCBI taxonomy): domain Eukaryota; kingdom Metazoa; phylum Arthropoda; class Chilopoda; order Scolopendromorpha; family Scolopendridae; genus Rhysida; species Rhysida immarginata. Next base: position 1,978,959 of record JAHWFO010028035.1, on the reverse strand, counting down.
GACTGAAATTCGTACGAAATCCTAAGAGATGGGCGGGGCTAGAAAGTCAGGCCATTTTTGCGGATTTTACTCTATTCTGTCCAACAAAAGAAAAACTGGGCGTGTCTAGTTAAATTTCCAATTTCAATTGTTAAACATTAGTGCTAAGTAAAATTAACAATGTCTAACAATAGAAATCGGAAAATTAATTAAACGCCCAGTTTTTCTTTCGTTGGACAATGTATAGAAAGAAAATGAACAAAAGAGCCAGAAAGAGAGAGAGAGGAAGTGCATTGTGATCCTGCTGCCGTGACTCTAGCAGAGCGAGCGTTTTCGTTTCACAAGAAGGACCCGTGGTTAGGTCAGAGGTGAGCTGCGCAGGTGGGAGAAATTAAAAACGAATGGGAAAAGGGGAATGTGCTGTTAAATTGAGGGTCAACCCATCTCGACGTCGTCGTCATTGCCGCCACCGTTGCTCTGCGGCGGGTTCTTCTTTCCACCAAACGTGCAAAGCGAAAGAAGACCGAAGCGACAACGTTCACTGGTGCGATGAGCTTTTCCACGAGGTCAGGAACCCTTAGTTTGCAGAAGAAAATAAAATGGCGGGGAACGAAAAAAGAAGAAGAGCAAAAGAGGAGAATGGGTTGAAAAAGGGATTGTAGGAGAAAAGGGAGGTTGCGGGGGAGGATAAAGCCGAGGTCCAATCGAAAGGAAGCCGAGGAAAAGCCCATTAGCACGGAGGAGCCCATTCGCCTCGCGCTTGACCTTTGTTCGCGCGCTGTTTTTCCCGCCCAATTTAGAGCGCCTCCGAGTCGGGAGTTGAGCCGATTAGAAAGCTGTAATCGCCAGCCGCGGCCCCGGGGCCACTTCACCCTAACGCAATTATGACGGAGTTTAAACAAATCTCATCGCCCGCGTCAGCTGCAAATACTGACTCCAACCACCCCCACTCGCTCTCTCTGGCTTTCATTTCCTCGTACTCTCCCCTCCAGTACATACAAACAGACAGAACCGACTGCGCTTGCAAACTCAATATACCCCCCTTGCACTACACCTCCTCCTCCCTTTCTTCCCACTCGTGTGCTGTTTCTGTCTTTTCCATTAATTATTCCCTCCGTCCACCTCCTTCCTCTGTGCAGTCAGAGTACCGGAGGCCTAAGTGCTTAACTGAGTCGCAGAAAGCCACACATTTTTCTCTTTTAATGGAAACTCAAAAACCCCTCCCAGGATTACGCCGTTCTTAGAAATATTCGCTCTCTGCCTATCCTGTGGCACTCTTTTTAATGGAGTTGCTCGCGCTTAAAATTTCTCCCCCCCCCCCCCTGAAAACCCGAATCGTTGTCGCAGAGATCTTTCATAGGTAACGATAAAAATGCAATGAACCATTAAAAGAGTACGTACAGGATTATTCAAAAGGATTCGTCCACTTTCAAATGAGGATAACACACTACCTATCGATTGATCAAGTACAAACCAAATGAAAAAGAAGACCCCCGGATCCGCTCAAAAGTTCGTGTTGTAGAATCAATGACGACGGAGAAAAGGCGAGGAATTCGACTACGGAAACTCGGAGCACCGACAATGCGAGAGTCAGCTTATCTTTGTTTGGTGTTTCACTCATTACTAACGTCGGCTTTTTTTTTTACGGTTAAATTTTTTGAAATCGAGATTTTTTAGGAATCGAAAGTCAACTGACCATCGGGGTGGTAGCAACAATCCAATCCTCATCT